>JALNQF010000639.1:0-18437 GCA_028456385.1 Ophiosphaerella korrae | reverse complement strand
AAAACAAGAGCTATCTTTAGAAGTTATAAATACTTTACTAAACAAATAAGAGTAGTATTTAGAGATATAGATATTACCTAATAAGCTAAAGAGAAACTTAAAAGACTTATATAATAAAAAAGTATCTCTAAGTATATATTATAGTTTAAATAACTATTACAAAATATAGAGTAGAATAAATTAGCCTTAATATTATAATTTAAACAAGAACTAAATAAGAAAATCTAATACAAGATAATCTATATAGAAAAACTAAGGATAGTAGAAACTCTAAAATAATAGGTAATATAAATTAACAACAACTTTTAAGAATAGAAAAAGAATAAGTATAGTAGCTAACCTAAAAACTAAGACGTTAGAGACTTTATAATCCTTAACACTAATAAAGATAAGAAAAAGAAGAAGAATAAAGACTTTACGTACTTTAATTATAGTAAGAAAGGCTACTATATAAAAGACTACTAATTACTTAAGAAAAAAGATATAGTATATTATAAATATAGAAAACTAAGATACTTTATAAAAGACTATAGAAGTAAAGACTATAAGAAAGATAAAGAGATATAGTTAAAAATAACTAAAAGTAAGAAAGAAGTACTAAAAGTATAGTCTAAACTTTAAGAAAAAGTAGCTAGGAGTAAAGAATTATAGTATATAATACTCTATTAGACCTTTTATTATAAAGATAACTACTATATATATTAATCTAGTAAAGAAGAAGTAGGATAGTTCTTATAAAAGAATAAAGTAGTAGTAATAAAAGAAAAAACAAAAGCGTAGCTAGACGAAATAGCGTACGTAATAGACTAACTAATAGAAGACTTAGAAGGGAAAGAATCCTAGATTCTATTAATCTAGGCTAAAGGACTAGTACTAAATAAAGAGACTACTATAGCTTTTTCTAAAGAACTATAAGAAAGTAAAGAAGAAACTAGTAAAAGAAGTATAAAGTATACCTAGCTAGATATATATAGCTATAATAGCTATATAACTATAGATATAGAGGAATAAAACAAAGAATAGAAGTTTATTTAGAAATACTTACTAGTTATAAGTATAGAAGAAGTATACTATAAGGGAGTTATCCCTTATATCTCTTATTTTCGCACTAATATTACAAACTTACTAATATTATAAACTTACTAATATTGCGAACTTACTAATATTTAACTACCTTTTTACTTTTAGTTAGCGCTTAGTAAGCTACTAGGTATATATACCTAGTACTTACTTAGATAGCTTTATCTACTATTTACTCTTTTTAGTTAATTATTAAAACTACTTTATTAAGTTATCTTATATAAAGTCTACTTTATATAATAGTAGATCTCTATAAATATTTTACTTTTATAGGCCTCTCTATAACCTAGAACTATACTAGTAGCTTTTTTACTTACGCTAGAGTTACTACAAGATAGCTAATTATAGCTAACTTTTAATTAAGCCTAGCTAGCTAAAAAGAACTATACTACTAGGAATTAGATCCTACCTTAGCTATAGCGCGCTAGGTAGCCCCTTAAGTTTACTATATTATAGTTCTAGTTAAGGTTTCTAGCGCTCCCTTTTTGCTAGTACTAGCGCTAACGTTCTAGAAAGAAATACGTACTAAAGAAGAGTAGTTTAACTACCTTATAAGTTATAAAGCTTTAGCTTATACCTACTATATATACTTAAGTAAAGGCGTACTTATACTAGGTATTAAACCTAGGTAGTAGTACTAAGGAAAGAAAAAACCCCTAAACCTACGTAAATTACTAGTACTTAATTTACAAGAACTAAGTAATAAAGCGCCCTAGACCCTACTAAAACCTCTACTAGCTAGTACTAAAGATCTAAATCTCTACAAACTAATAGCTAAATATACTAATATAGTATATAACTACTATAACTTAGCTTATTATACTATAACTTAGTTATATAAAAAAATCTTCTATCTCTTTAAAAGCTAGCCTCTTAAACTAAAATAATACTAGCTTATAACCTCTTTATTACTTAAACTAAGTATACTTATAAAATAAAGATATACTATAAATAGTAGACTATAGATCTAGTAAAGAACTAAAAGAACGCTTTAAAGCTACTATACTATAAAAAATTGATAAAATACGCGCTAGAACTAGGTCTCTAGAAAAATAGACCTAGAGACTTACTACACTAACCGCTCTAACAAAAAAAGCGCTAAGTAACTTCTAATAATATCTTAAGACTTCTTTATAGAAAGATAAAGGAAAATAGGTAATAGACTCTAAATCTATTATTAAGCTAAGACTACCTAGTAAACTTAATTTCTAACCTAATATAATTCTCTAACAAGTACTAAGTACCTTTCTAGCTAATAGCTCTATAATAGACTTAGCTACTCCTAACTAACTTATTATAGAAGAATTTAACCTAGATATAGACCTTACCCCCTTTAACTAAGGTAGCCTCCTAAGGTATAGACTAGTTACTAAGGTCTCTTTTAATAACTAGACTATATTAAATAACTTAATTAATAACGCCTAACTAAATATTAGCTAAGTATTATTACCTTAGCCTATACCTAAGCTTAAGATCCTAGAAGAGCTAAGAGATAACCTACTATTAAACGCTATAATTAACAAAGACCTACTACTAAGAATAGTCTTTATATCTTAGGATAAACTTAAGAAATTACTTACTAAGTTTACTAAGCTCTAACCCTTGTTTTACACCCTATTACTAACCTTATACTAAGGAATTAAGAATAATAAACCTAGTAATTACTTATCTCTTAAAGAGTTTACCCTAGCTAGAATAGTATTATACCTAGTAGTTATAAATACATAGATATAAGACGTAATTAACGTAGTAAATAAATAAAACTAGAGGCTTATAGCTAAAGTAAGTAAAGTAGATAAATAACTTTCTTAATAAGATAACTAATTAGCCTAACTCTAAGAACGCCTAGCGTAATTACTACTAGACTATAACTATATTATAGAGTAATATAATACTTTAAGCTAAAGAGCTACTTAGTATAAAACTCTATAAGAAAAAGCTATAGTAAAATATAACTACTTACGTATAGTAGTAATTAACTAAAAAGACCTAATAGCTAAATAAACTAAGCTAGAAACCTTTAACTTTAATATACTACTATAGAAAGATATAGAACTACTCTATACTAGGATCTTACTATAAAGCTAGTAACCTAGCTTTCTTAAAAGAGAGTTTAAACCCTAAGTACTAGTAGTAGGCTACTATATCTTTAAAAGAGAAGAGTTTACTCTAACTCTCTTTTTAACTAGTATCTAAGAGCTAGCCTTTAATTTTTACTAGTATAAAGAATAAAAAGACTACTCTATAAAACCTCTATAATTTTTAAGTATAAGATACCTTATAGATATTATATTCTTTATCTAGTCTATATACAATTACTTTATTACTAATAGAAAAAAATATATTAGCTTATAAACCTAAGCTAATATTATTATACGCTACTATATAGGATTAGCTTACCTATACTTTACTATTATAAATAGTATTACTTACTTATACTAAAAAGAATTTATATATTTCTTTATACTTTTTTACTAATTTAGTAATATAAACGTAGTAGGATTAGAAGAAGTATATTACAAAACTCTAGAAATAGCTAAATTTAGACTAGATTAACTAATCTATAAAACTACCTAGTTAGTATAAGCTAAATTCCTCTCTAAATTTAATAATATTAGCCTTAAACTATAATAGAACCTATAGCTATATAATATCTACTTTTAAAAAAAGCTATAACCTTAGCTTAGAAAGGCTACTAGTACTACCCCTAGTATCTATAATAGCCCCGCTAATTTTTAAAAGATAATCTTAATATTAGAAAATAAAGTAAATAATTACAACCTATGTTATAGGCGTAACAAGAGAAATCAAGATAGAACTAATTAGTCCCGACTTAGGTGCTAACGAAGTATAGGACGAGTAGGGTAATAACCTTGATTAGGAAACTATATATAACTAAGACACGTAATAGTAATCTATAATTATATACGAATAGATTAGTAGTAATCTATAATAACGTATAAATATATTAAGGTAATTTATAGTTATATGTAAATAGATTAGTAGTAATTTGTAATATAGTATAAATAGATTACTACAAGTATATAGTTAATAGGATGCGTATTATTAGGATAGTATTAGTAATTTAATTATTAACTACAAGTAATAATACTAAGATAGTAATAAAACATCTTCTATTGTTTATAGCTTATTATAGATTACTACACGAGCTTTTATTATTACCTCCTAATCTACTTATAATAGAATAGGCTACTAGGAAGTTAACCCTAGTAAGCCTATTACACCTTGCTAATTTAGTTATTACAAGAAGTAAAGCGTAAGCAGCGTATAATCTAGCTAATACGATAGTAGAAAGTTTAACTAAATAATTAAGTAAAGCCCCTAAGAGTAGTTACGAGTTAGATAGTACTATATAGGAAATAATCAAGAATCGTATTAATAAACTAATTAATAATAAAGAAGATATAAAGATAGTAATTAAAGCTTTAGAAACGTAGAACAAGGAACTACAAGACTACGCAAAGCAAAATAAAGTATAAATTAAAGCTATTATTAAAGGTTAGAATTAAATAGAACTAATTACCTAAAGACTAGAAATAAGTACAATAAAGAAACTACCTAAGATACCTGTTCTTAGAAAGTTTAATAGAATACGAGAAGAACTAAGACCCTTTATAGTATTAGTACAACTCTAGATAGATATACAAGTACTATACTTTAATATAGAAGAGAAGAAAGTAATATATATTAGAATACGCCTTAAAAAGGATGTAATAAGATAGTTTAAACCTTACTAGATAGACTATACAATATATACACCTATAAACTAGAAGGACAAAACTAGAGCTATTTTTAGAAGTTACAAATACTTTACTAAGCGAATAAAAGTAGTATTTAGGGATATAGATATTACCTAACAAGCTAAAGAAAAACTTAAAAGACTTATATAATAAAAGAGTATACCTAAGTACGTATTATAGTTTAAAAAACTATTACAGAATATAGAGTAGAACAAATTAGCATTAATGTTATAATTTAAATAAAGATTAAATAAGAAAATCTAATACAAGATAATCTATATAGAGAAGCCTAGAACACTAGAAGCTCTAAAGCAATAGGTAATACAAATTAACAATAATCTTCGAGAATAGAAGAAGAATAAATATAGTAGCTAATCTAGAAATTAGGATACTAGAGACCCTATAATCCTTAATACTAACAAGGATAGGAAAAAGAAGAAGAATAAAGACTTTACGTACTTTAACTATAGTAAGAAGGGCTACTACGTAAAAGACTACTAATTACAAAAGAAAAAAGATATAGTATATTATAACTATAGAAAACTAGGATACTTTATAATAGACTATAGAAGTAAGGACTATAAAAAAAATAAAGAAATATAGTTAAAGATAACTAAAAGGAAGAAGGAAGCACTATAAGTATAGGCTAAACCTTAGGAAAAAGTAGTAGAGAGTAAAGAACTATAATATATAATACTCTATTAGACTTTTTATTATAAAGATAACTACTATATATATTAATCTAGTAAGGAAGAAGTAAGATAGTTCTTATAAAAGAATAGAGTAGTAGTAATAAAAGAAAATAGAATAAAAGTATAGCTAGAAGAGATAGTATATATAATAGACCTACTAATAGAAGACTTAGAAAGGGAAGAACCCTAGATTCTATTAATCTAGGCTAAAGAATAGGCACTAGATAAAGAGACTACTATAGCTTCCTCTAAAGGACTATAAGAAAGTAATAAATAGGTTAGTATAAGAAGTATAGAGTATACCTAGCTAGATATATATAGCTATAATAGCTACACAACTATAGATATAGAGGAATAAAATAAATAATAGAAGTTTGTTTAGAAATACTTACTAGTTATAAGTATAGAGGAAGCGTATAAAGACTAGAAAGAACGTAATCCTAAAAAAATAAAGTTTACACTATTTTAAGAATAAATAAAGTAATATATAGTTATAGTAAGAAGAATACCTATATAAAGAGAATAGTAATTCCTTATAAAGAAGACGTAATAAATTAATAAAGCCTATATACTAAGAATACTAATAGTGTACTATATTCTAATAATAAATATACCTAAAAAAGATAAATACTAGGAAAGAGATAATAAGATAATAAATCTAAAACATCTAGTATACTTTAAAGTATTATAGATATTATACCTAGACAAGAATTATATTATATACAAGAAACCTAAAGTAAATAATAGAGTATAGCCTATAAGAAGAAGAGGCTATAACTATACAAGAGTAATTCTAGTAGAAGATATCTAAGGATAAAAAATAATCCTAGAAGATAGATACATAGTAGTAAGACCTAGCCCTAAATTATCTAAGAGATGCGTCTAAGGAGGACTATAGTATAAATATATATATAATAAATACCTAAAACACAAAGAGTATAAACTTAAAGTAGGGCTATAGCCCTAAAAAGATAGATAATTTACAAAATTACCTAAGTAAAAATAGCTAGAAGGTATAAGAGGCCTATATATTATAAAAAAATGTATATACTAAAGAAAGAAAGTATAATTAATAATTAATAGTAGAGCTATAAGAAACTTTATATTAAAGAAGTTTATAGAAACATAAAGAATAAGCTATATAATAAAAAAGTACTCTTAATAACTAAGTATAATTAAAGGAAAACTATTTTAAGAACCTATTAGGTTTAAAACAGTTCTTTCTACGCTTAAACTAGAAGAGATAATAATTAAAAATATAGTTATAGATATAACAACAATTAATAACAAACAAGATATAATATTAGGTATACTATAGTTATAGATAACTAACCTATATATTAATTAGAGAATAAGAAAAATTAATTACTATAGAATAGATATATTAAAGGCTAATATAAGCACCTATAAAGGAGGATTCCTAAAAAAATATAAGAAATAGGAAAAATAACTTATAGAGCCTAAAGACTACTTTCTAGAATATTAGCTATAGGACTTAGCAATAGAAGTAGAAGAAGAAAAAAATGTAAAACAGAGCCTAGTCTACTAAAAAATAGAAGAAGAGTTAAAAATTAAATAAATATTTATTTAAAACGTAATTAAAAAAGAATAGATAAGAGAATCTAAATCCTTAGTAGTATATAGACTTATATTTATAGATAAAAAGAGAATAAATAATAAAAGACTCTACGTAAACTTTAGAAAAACTAACGTAGTTATAAGTAAGAACTAATACCCCTTACTATAGATAGACATAATATAAGATAAATTATAAAGAGTAATAATCTTTATAAAGCTAGATATCTAAAATACCTACTACTAGATTAGAATTAAGAAAGGTAATAAATAGAAAATAGCGTTTAGAACATAGTATAAACTATATAAGTACCTAGTTATACTCTTTAGCTTAATAAATATACTAGTAGCCTTCTAAGAAAAAATTAATATAGTACTAAGAGAGTACTTAGACGTATTTACATTTATATACTTAGATAATATCCTTATATTCTTAGAAATAGAAGAAGAATACATATAGTATATATATAAAGTACTAGAAAAGCTAGTAGAAAGTAAATTATTTCTTAAAATAAGAAAGTACAAATTCTATACAAAGAAAATAGATTTCCTTAGATTTATTATAGAACTAAGAAAAATTAAAATTAACCTAGGAAAGATTAAGTTAATTAATAAATAGCTAATACTAAAGAATCTAAAAGAAGTATAATAATTTTATAGGTTAGTAAACTTTTATAGAAAACTAATAGTAAGATAGTCTAAAGATATAGAACTAATTATAAGACTTATAAAGAAAGACACGCTATTTAAATAGACTAAAGAATATAATAAAGTATTTAATAAAATTAAGAGAAAGTTTATAGAGAATCTAGTTATTAGAAAATATAACCTAGACCTACTAGTAATAGTAAAAATAGATACATCTAACTTAGTCTATAGAATAGCACTAATACAAGAAGACCTAAAGACTAAAAAAGAATACTTAGTTAAATACTTCTCTAAGAAAATAAAGATAGTAGAGCTTAACTACCTAATTTATAATAAAGAGATACTAGTAATCTATAGAGTATTTAAGTAATAGAGAGTATACTTATAAAGAGTAAAGTATTAGATAAAAGTCTATATAGACTATAAGAATCTTATAAGATTTATAATAAACAAAGAACTATTATAACCCTATACAAGATAGTAGGAATTCCTATTAATATTTAACTTAGAAATTATATATATAAAAGGGAAAGATAACTAGTTTATAGACGCTCTTAGTAGAAGACTAAACTTATAAGAAGAAGTAAATACTACTAGTATAGTTCTAGTTAAGAATAAAGAAGGATACTTAGTCTTAAATATACCTAAAATAGCTATAATACTTAAGAAAAAGAGTAGTAAGCTAGATAAATAGATTTAGAAGATAACGCGAGAATTATCTAAAGAAATAAAAAAGCTAGAGATCTAAGAAAGACTTATATAAGCTTATAGAAGAATATATATTCTAAAGAAGATCTAGAAAGAATTTATATAATAATTCTATAAATTACTAGTATATAGATACTAAGGAATTAACAAAATATTAGATAGGTTACTATAAGACTACTATATTCTAAAAGCAAGACAACTAGTAATAAAAGTACTATAAGATTATATAGAATACTAAAGAAATAAATATAATAGGTATATACTATATAGAATACTATAACTAGTAAAAGTACTAAAGTAACTATAGAGAGTTATTATAATAGACTTTATTACAAATTACCTAAGTCTAAGGACCTAATATTAGGAGTTAAATATAATAGGATCTTAATAATAGTAGATAAACTTATAAAGTACTTATACTTTAGACTATATAAAGAGAAAAGTAGGATAGAAGTTACTATATACTAGGTTCTAGAAACTATAATTAGTTAATATAGACTACTAGATAAGATTATTATAGATAGAGATATAAGATTTATATTAAAACTATAGAGAATAATAATAGCGTAATTAGGAATTAAATATATAATATCTATAGTATACTACCTATAAATAGATAGATAGTTAGAATAAATAAATTAGATAGTAGAATAGTACTTAAGATACTACCTTAACTATAACTAGAATAACTAGGTATAGTTATTACCTATAGTATAGTTAGTATATAATAGCGTAAAGAATATAGTAATAAGAGTATTACTCTTTTTTATAAACTATAGATTTAACCCTAACGTATATAGAATACTAAGACTAGAAGTATCTTAGTCTTTAAAAGGAGAAAACTTTGCTAATAAACTTAGAGATATATATAATTAGTTAAGATAAGACGTAGAGTTCCTATATAATTAGATAGTAAAGTACTACAACAAGAAATATAAAGAAGGACCTTAATTTAGAGAAAGAGAAAAAGTATAGTTAGTTAGAAAGAACGTAAAAAGTAAATAACTAAGTCTAAAATTAGACTATATTAAAATAGGACTATACAAAATTAAGAAAGAAGTTACGCTAGTTATATTTAAATTAAAGCTACTAAATAAAATAAAGATATACCTAACTTTCTATATAGTACTACTTAAGATAGTACTATAGAACGTAGAACTACTAGTGTACAAAGTAGATACATATAGAGAATAAGAAAAATAAAAAGTTAAGAGAATCTTAGTATACTAGTTCTATAATAGTAGGAACTATTACCTAGTAAAATAGATAGGTATAGATAAGAGAGGGTAACTATAGGAAGATATATAGGAACTAGAAGATAACCTTAATTACTCTAAGAAACTAGAGGAGTTCTAAAGTTAAAACTCTCTAGAGCGCCTTATAGCGAATTAAGAAAACTAATAGTACTACTACTAAATAGAGAGGCGATAGGAGCGTCTAGTATAGTAGGAGTAGCCCTAACTATAGCTTTAAAATTAAGCTTAGACTCTATAAAAGTAGCTTAAGTAATAGACTTCTTATTATTTAAGGCCTTTATCTTATAGAGATAAATTAGATAAGTGTAATTTTCTACCTATATACTTAGAATCTAATTACGTTCTTTTTTAGCCTTAGCAATCTATTTAGATAGTTTATCTTAAGTATAGTTAATAGCTCTCTCTATTATAAATAAGTATAGACGTATAAATAAGTATTGTTAACCTATATTCTATAAGAGAAATACTAGAAAAGTTATAAGATATATAAGTATTAGTATAAATATATACCTTATAAGCCTTACTATATTTTAAAGAAATATACTCTAGAAGAGGATTAGAAGATTTATAACAAGAATAAAGAAATATAGTAATACTATAACGTAATATATAATCTACTAATTAAAGATAATAAAGAGTAGATTTAGTAAGTATAAGAGAGGATAAAGAACTCTATATTAATAAAGAAATTAGATTAATAACCTTAGCTCTAAGATAAGAAAACTAGGACCTATCTAGAGGAGGAGATAGTATTATAGGCGTAACAAGAGAAATTAAGATAGAACTAATTAGTCTTAACTTAGGTACTAACAAAGTATAGAATAAGTAGAGTAATAACTTTAATTAGGAAACTATACACAACTAGAATACGTAGTAGTAATCTATAATTACGTATAAATAGATTAGTAGTAATCTATAGTTATATATAAATAGATTAGTAGTAATCTATAATGTAGTACAAATAGATTACTACAAGTATATAGTTAATAGGATACGCATTATTAGGATAGTATTAGTAATTTAATTATTAACTATAAGTAATAATACTAAGATAGTTACAAAATATCTTCTATTATTTATAGCCTATTATAGATTACTATACAAGATTTTGTTATTACCTCCTAATCTACTAATAATAGAATAGGCTACTAGGAAGTCGACCCTAGTAAGCCTATTACAACCTAGATATAAGCTTTAAGTAAACCTAGCTTTATACCCTAGCGCCTATAAGAGCTAAACTAAGAGCGTAGATATAAAACTTTAAGAAAGAACTAGCTATAACCTTATAAGAACTAAAATACTATTAACTATAACTAGAAAGCGTATTTAGAGGAATATACCTAACTAGTAAAAAGGCTACTATAATTAAAACTAAGAACTCTAAAATAATTTTATACTAGGGCTATAGAAAGATAGGTATTAGGAAGCTAGACTATAATAGGTGTTACTAGGGTTAACTTCTTAGTACCTAAAGGTATTAGTAGATTAAGAGTTTATAATAAAAGTTTGTATTATAATCTATAATAGGCTATAAACAATAGAAGATGCTTTGTAACTATCTTAGTATTATCACTCGTAGTTAATAATTAAATTACTAATACTATCCTAATAATAGGTATTACTACTAACTATATACCTAGGTCTCTTAGCTAGCTTTATACTTTGTGTTTACTAAGATCGCTAATTACAAATTTATTACGTGTCCCTAGGTCTCTTAGCTAGCTTTATACTTTATATTTACTAAGATTACAAATTGTAAATTTATTACGTGTCCCTATTATAATTAGTCTCTTAATCTAGTTCGTTATCCTATAGGTTATATACGTTATTGTTACCTATAGTAGGGCTAATTAGCTTAAATTAGTTTTCTCTTGTTATAGTCGTAACACTATTCCTCTCTCTAAGTAGGTCCTCGTTTCTCTATCCTAGGCCTAAGGTTATTAGTCTAGTTTCTTTATTTATTTCTAGTTCCTTATTATTCTCTATGTTTTCGCGTTCTAATCGTAATAAACTTCTTCTTATTACTTATATTACTTATAATAGGGTTAAGATATTTCCTTGCGCCTATTATACTTAATTAAAGCTTACTTACCTTGTATCTTTAAAGGATAGTAAATACTATAATAAGTAAATTCTAGCTAATATTTAATATAAGTATACACCTTCTAGTATTTCTCTTATAGAGTATAGGTGCTTAATTTCTATATAGTCTTTTCTTACTAAGTTATATAGGGCGATCTATTAACTAGGCTTAAGAGATACTATTATTATAGCTTATAGAGGCTAAAGCTAAGTATAAGCTAACTCTTTATAAGCTAGTAGATTTTTATTCTTGTATTAAGCGTCTTTGTAAGATAAAAGCTTATAATAACGCTAAATTATCTAAATAGTCTCGTGCCTTAGAGGGTAAGATAGACCTTAAGGATGTAGTTTAGGCTATTCTAGCTCCTATCGCATTAAACGTTCCTAGCGCCTCTCTATCTAGTAGTAGTATTGTTAGTTTTCTTAATTTACTATAAGGCGTTCTAGAGGGTTTTAACTTTAGAAGTCTTCTAGTTCCTATATTTCTTCCTATAGTTGTCTTTTCTCGTCTATCCCTATCTATTTTACTAGGTAGTAGTTTCTACTATTATAGAACTAGTATACTAGAATTTCTTTAACTTCCTATTCTTCTTGTTCTCTATATATATCTACTTTGTATACTAGTAGTTCTACGTTCTATAGTACTATCTTAAGTAGTACTATATAGAAGGTTAAGTATATCTTTATTTTACTTAGTAGCTCTAATTTAAATATAACTAGTATAACTTCTTTATTAATTTTATATAGTCTTATTTTAACGTAGTCTAGTTTTAAACTAGGTTATTTACTCCTAATATTCTTGCGTACTAACTATACTTTTTATCTCTTTCTAAATTAAGGTCTTTCTTTATACTTTTTGTTGTAGTACTTTGCTATTCAATTATATAGGAATTCTATATCCTATTTTAGTTAATTATATATATCTCTAAGTCTATTAGTAAAGTTTTCTCTTCTTAGAAACTAAGATACTTCTAATCTTAGTATTCTATATACATTAGGATTAAATCTATAGTTTGTAAAAAAGAGTAATACTCTTATTACTATATTCTTTACGCTGTTATATACTAACTATGCTATAGGTAGTAGTTATACCTAATTGTTCTAGTTATAGTTAAGGTAGTATCTTAAGTATTATTCTACTATCTAATTTATTTATTCTAATTATCTATCTATTTGTAGATAATATACTATAGATATTGTATATTTAATTCCTAATTGTACTATTATCGTTCTCTATAATTTTAATATAAATCTTACATCTCTATCTATAATAATTTTATCTAGTAGCCTATATTAGCTAATTATAGTTCCTAGGATCTAGTATATAGTAACCTCTATCCTACATTTCTTTTTATATAGTCTAAAGTATAAGTACTTTGTAAGTTTATCTACTATTATTAGGATTCTATTGTACTTAACTCCTAATATTAAGTTCTTAGACTTTAGTAGTTTTGTAATAAAGTCTATTGTAATAACTTCCTATAGTTATTCTAGTACTTCTACTAGTTGTAATACTCTATATAGTATATATCTATTATACTTATTTCTCTAGTATTCTATATAATCTCGTAGTATCTCTATTACTATTTATCTTACTTTTAGGATATAGTAATCTCTTAGTAACTTATCTAGGGTTTTGTCGATCCTTTAATAATATAAGGTAGACTTTACGTAAGATAACTTAATAAGGTAGTTTTAATAATTAACTAAAAAGAGTAAATAGTAGATAAAGCTATCTAAGTAAGTACTAGGTATATATACCTAGTAGCTTACTAAGCGCTAACTAAAAGTAAAAAGGTAGTTAAATATTAGTAAGTTGTAAACTTACTAATATATTAGTAAGTTCGTAATATTAGTAAGTTTGCGATATTAGTAAGTTTGTAATATTAGTAAGTTTGTAATATTAGTAAGTTTGTAATATTAGTAAGTTACAAACTTTCTAATATTAGTACGAAAATAAGAGATATAAGAGATAACTCTCTTACACGTCTCCCTCCTTTTAAAGAGCGAATTCCTAGAGCTTAAAAAAGGCTCTAATTAACTAATAATACCTATTAGGTAGTAGTAGTAGTAGCTAGAGTTAAAGAGGTTAACTATTTTTAGAGTCGAAATCGTTATTTATAGAGTATAGAGCTAAGGTTTTTACTAATTTTAGTATAAAATTAAGACCTACGTAACTTCTATATATAAAACGTATTAACTATAAACTCTTTTCTACTACTTTTACTCTATACTAATAAAATTAAACCTAAAAGTATTTATATATAGTATAAAGGAAAGTAAAGTTAATACTACTAAGTAACTTAATAGCGCTAGATCTCTATATAAGTACTTACTATAGATATAGGCTTTGTAATAAGTAGGTTTGTTAATATAGAGGATATAGTAAGCCTAATATTTAGAAGTATTAGGGAGTAGGTAGCGCAAAGCAGCCCTAGCTAAGAATTTAGTAGCTAGTTATAAATTCTATAATAGTAAACTAGACCTACGCGTAACTAGTTATAAGAGAGCGTAGTAGTTATAGCTATAGTAGTAGGGGTAGGCCCTAACCTAAAAAGAGTCCTATACTTACTAGCTAAAGTAAACTATTCTTACTATTTTTGCGCTATAATTTGTCTTTAGCTAGTAGTAAAGTTTTCTAATTGCGCCTTAGAGGGCCTTTTTACGCCTACTAATAGCTAGGGTATTTTACTAGGTTACGTCTTTATTAAGCTCTATTTTAGGTATATAGTTAGAGTTTTAGGCTTCTCTAGGTAGTTTTAGTAAAAGTTAAAAGTAGTAATTATACCTTATAAAGAGCTTTTTTACGCCTATTAATAGTTTTAGGCTTATTTAAGTAGTTCTAGTAAGGGCTAAAGGTAGTAATTACGCCTTAGAGGAGGCTTTTTTATACCTATTAGTAGGTTAAGATACTCTAATAGGTTACGTCTTTGTTAAGGCTCTATTTTTTAGGTATACGTAGAGTTAGTAGTTTAGCTTTCTCTAGGTAGTTCTAGTAAAAGTTAAAGGTAGCTTTATATTTTATAAATTCTTCTACTAGCTCCTATATAGGTTTATTATAGCTAGTCTAGTAGACTAAGTAGTACTATCTTATGTATTTTTTACGCTCTTTAAAGCGTATATCTAAGATAGCTTCTACTAGGTATTCTTTATATACACTACTAGTTTCTTTATTAGTAATAATAATAGAGATTAGCTATAGTAAGTCTTAATCTAGTAAGAGCTTCTAATCTCTAAGGCGTAAGAGTTTTAGAGAGAAGACTAAGAATACGCCTTTACTTAGTATCTCTTAAGGTAGTACTAGCTTATATACTCTACTATTATAGATAACTCTCTTAATAGAGTATAGGCCTACTTATTAGTAGTCTAATTTTAGAGTTAGCTAAGTAGTTCTCTAATTAGCTATACTAATATAGGCTTAGTTACTAACTTTATATACTAGTCTACTTTAGTAAAAGGTATTAGCTTAAGCTACTTACTCTTATTATACCTAGAGTATTTTTTCTTTAAAGTAGGCTACTAGGTTACTATAGGTATTAAGTAGCTTATTAGCTTATATACTTTAGTTGTATTAAGCTAAGTTTAGTTAATCTTTATTATTTTCGCTAGGGTGTATACTACTATAGAGGTAATACCCTAGATCTATAAGAAATAGGGTTATCCTAATAGATATATTAATAGTATTATTTACCTAGAACTTAGCTATATATAGCTAGGCTACCTAGTTATCTTATACGTAGTTAACGTATTACTTTAGAAAGATCTCTAGAGCTTAATTTACTTGCTTAGTTTAGCTATTAGTTTCTAGGTAGTACGTAGTTAAGAGCTTTTACGTAATATAGAGGTATTTATATACGTAGTACTAAAATTAGCTAATAAAAGTTATCTCTCTATTAGATATAATATTTATTAGGACTTTATAAAGCTTAAAAATAGATATAAAATATTAGGTAGCTTTTTCTAGTTTTAAGGACTTATAGAGGAAGAAATAGCGTCTTTTTATAAGGTAGTAGTAAATTACTAGGATATATTTATAAATCTAGCTACTGTTTTTACTAGTTAGTAAGGCTTAGATATAGTCTACTAAGATATTAGTTTAGAGTACGTAGGGAATTAGTATAAGTTAGAGGTAACTAAGTTTACTATCTTGTAAGTTCTTTATATAGTAGTAGATTAGGTATATATTGTAAAATTGCTTAATAGCTTAGGGTATCTTAAGCTAATAATAGTGCTTATATATTAGATATAGCGTGCTATAGGGTCTTTTATAGCCTACTAACTAATAGTTATAGTATAAATTAAAGATTTAGTAGTGTAGATAGGCGTTTAGAGGGATATATAGATGTGTTTTATTAACTTAGAAGTACTTTTCTTTCTTTAATCTAGTAGAGCTAATATTAGTATATAAGAAGTAGTATCCTACTTTATAGAAGGCTTTTAATAGTTTTTGTTATCTACTATCTATAGTAGTAAATAGAGCTTAGGCTACGTAGTCTTCTAAGTATACTATATCTAGTAATTCTTCTATTAGGCGTAGGTTAATAATATATAGTAAGAGTTCTAGGTCTAGTTCTCTATTATAGAGTAGTAGAAAATCCTCTAGTAGGTTTACTAATATAGGTTTTATTCCTATAATATAGTAAAGGTAGGCGTATACTATAGTAGCTTATTTTAGCGTAAATCTATCTAGCTTTTATAGGTCTACAAGGTTTAGAGCGTAAATTACTATATCTAGTGTAGGTTTTACGCCTAGGGCTAAGACTTAAGGGCTTAGGATAATTTAGTTAGCTCCTAATACTTGTAGATTAGAATTGTCTATAGGGTAATCCTATAGTTAGTAGCTTAGGGCGTCTATAACCTTATTTATATTACTAGGTGTATATTTAATATAAAAATTAAATTAGAATAGGAATAATAACTAGTAGGCCTAGTAGTAATTAAGCTTTTTAGTTATTATAAAGGTTTCTAAATTATAGTAGTCTATTATAACGTAGATTATATATAGACTACCTATAAGCTCTAGTTTCTATTCTTTAAATACTTAGATTATAGCTATAAGTTCTAGGTTATAGATATTATAATTATATTCTACTAGGGTGTATTTTTTTAAGAAAAAGCTAACTAGCTATTAGATTCTATCTTAGTTTAGTTAGCTTATTACTCTACCTAAAGCCTACCTAGAGGCGTTAGTTTAGATATAGATTAGTTTTAAGAGGTTAAAGTAAAGTAAGACTATACCTAGCTAGAAGGTAGCTTTTAGTTTATTAAAAGTATTTATATATTCTTAGGTAATTATAAAGAGCTTATACTAGGTCTTTAAAAGAGGTAGCCTATCTCCTTTAGTAAGTTTAGTAATAACCTTAGACTTAATTAACTTAGTAAGTAGTAAGGTAAGGCTTAAGTAATCCTTAATAAAGCGCTAGAGAAATCTAGTATAGCCTAGAAAGGCTAGGACTTCTTTAGTAGTCTTTAGTATTTCTTACTCCTAGATAGCTTTAACTTTAGAGGGATCTATTATAATTCCTTTATTAGAGATAATTATACTTAAAAACTTAACTAAAGTAGTATAAAGGCTAGATTTTTTAGAGTCTATATAGAAGCCTTACTCTTTTAGTTACGTAAGTACTTTATAAACGTACTAAATATAGTCTATTTTATTATTAGAGTATATTAGGACGTTGTCTATATATATAGTATAGAAGTTATCTAAATATTCTAGTAAGGCTAAGTTAATAGCGTACTAGAAGGTAGCTAGTGCGTTAGTAAAGCTAAAAGGTACTACCTTGTAAGTATATATACTAAAGTAGGTAATAAAGGTAGTTAGCTATTCTAAATTTAGGGTAATACGTAAGTAGTAAAAGGCGTATATTACGTTAAATTTAGAGAATATCTTTACTTTATTTAAGTAGGCTAGTATTTCTCTAAAGAATAGAATAGAGTACTAGTCTTTAATAGTAGATTTATTTAGCTTGTAGTAGTCTATATAGACTTATAAGCTACTATCTAGTTTAGCTATAATTAGTAAGTTATTCCTAGCTAAGGAGCTGTATTTACTAATAAAGCCCTTGTCTTCTATTTCTTAGATATATTTCTAGATTACTTTATCTTATTTTCTAGTAAAAAGGTAAGGTTTAGTATCTAGGATTTTTGCACTAAGTTTAAAAGTAATTTCTAGGTCGTGTAGCTTATAAGAGAGAAGTTCCTTAGTAGCTTTCTTATTAAAGTAAGGTATTAGGTCTTAATATAGTTAGAGTAGTTCTATAGACAAGATATCCTTAAGCTCTACTATAGGTAGTAGTTTATAAAATTATATATAATCTACTTCTCTAGCTACCTTATAGTAGTATACTAGTAGTAGTATTTTATCTAAAGTAAGTACTATAAGTATATATCTACTTCTTCTAGTAAAGGCCTTAATTATATAATAACTAATAGTTTAAATATCTATTAATAAGTTCTATTTATACCTATTAGAGTGCCTACTTAGGGGCCCTATAGAAGTAGATAATAGTTTAAGTACTAGCTTCTTTAAAGCTATAGTAGAGTAATATCTAAGTATACTATAGTATACTACTAAGGGGATTTTATTAGTTATCTAGTAGTACTATTAGTAGTAAGTATTAGGGAATAATAAC
>JALNQF010000638.1:0-18457 GCA_028456385.1 Ophiosphaerella korrae | reverse complement strand
TAGTAGGGCTATACTAAGGAGTTATAGACTAGCTATACTTTTTTACCTTTTAACTTATATATAGTATTTAGCTTAAATTATAGTTCTATCTTTAATAAGCTCTTAGGTATCTATTTTCTTCTTTCTACTTATTTCTATATCTCTATAAGGTCTTCTAGGATTTCTAAGATACTTTTATCTAGAGAAATACTAGCTTATTTTATTATTATTAGATCTACCTATAGATTATTCTATAATTCCTAGTATAGATACTAGGTACTACTAATAGTTCTCTAGGCGTCTCTTTCTTATTTCTCTATTTTCTAGGTATCTATTTATAGAACTCTACTCTTAGTAGTAAGGTTTTTTACTAGTTTTTCTATTATTATTATATTTATCTATCTTATACTTCTTATTCTATTAAATATTACTATAAACTTTATAGAAGTGTTTTAATTTTTTAACTAAACTTTATAGTATATTTAGCTATTATCTTCTTATTTAAAAGAGTATCGATAATCTATTATAAATAAGTTCTTAAAGATTATTAGGTAAGAGAGACTTCTTATAATAAAGAAGTTAGACTAGACTTTAATACTTCTAATAATAACTAGTACGCCTTATACAATCCTTTTAAAGGACTCCTTTACTCTATTTATAGTAACTAGCTATACTCTAGCTATTTCTTTAGGTATAGAAGTTATACTTAAGCTAGTAGCTAGAGCTATTTTAAAGTAGATTGTATTAAGTTCTACTCCTAAGTTAAGTAAGGCTAGTAGTCTAGTCCTATAGACTTAGATTATTGCTTTTAGGTATTCTTTTCTAAGTCTTTTAATCCTACTAGGTTAGTTATATTCTAGGTACTTTCTTACTATATTTATATTAGTTACAAAACTAGTAGAGCGTATAAGTATAATAGAGAGTACCTTA
Organism: Ophiosphaerella korrae; assembly: GCA_028456385.1. NCBI lineage: Eukaryota > Fungi > Ascomycota > Dothideomycetes > Pleosporales > Phaeosphaeriaceae > Ophiosphaerella > Ophiosphaerella korrae. The sequence goes on along the minus strand of JALNQF010000638.1, from coordinate 17,548 downwards.
GTAGAGGAGCCTAAGAGTTTATAGGCTCTATACCTAACGATTTTTCTATTTATAGCTTCTACTATTACTTAGTTAAGAATATTAGTATTTATTACGTATAGGTGTAAGCTATTCTAGGATAGAGCTACTAGTAGTCCTTTTAAGCTCTAAAGCGTCTCTCTTAAGTCTTTAGTTATACTTACTATTACTCTTATATTTATAAACTCCTCTAACTTATCTACTATAAAAGTAGGCTTTATAAGCTTCTTAAGAAAGTCTAGTATATTAGCTAGGAGTATTTATATAGGTAGAAATACTAGCGCTTCTATAACTTTTTATATTACCTTTTTAGTATTTAGTTCTAAGGTATTAATCTACTTAAGCTTTTTTATATAGTTCTTTTATTTATCTATTTTTTAAGAGGTTATTCTAGATCTATTTTTATTTCTATATTATTAAATTAGGTCTACTTAGATTTAAAGAATTTAGCTTCTTTTTTGTAATTGTTTTATACAGCTAGAATAGGTACTAAGGGCTCTTAGGTCCTAAACTCTACTATAGTAATATATATAGTTTTAGTAATATCTTCTTCTACTAAATTTCCTTTTATTTTTAGTTACTATATCTAGAATCTATTATATTCTTCTACGCTTACTATTCTATCTTCTTCTAAATTGTCTATTACACCTCTAAGTAAGTTTATTACTACTATTATCTAAGGCTATACTAGCTATTATATTATAGAGTTTAGCGTTACCTAAGGGTCTATTTCTTTATACTTTAGGTCTTGTATTCTCTACTAGATATACTAGATTATTATATTGTTCTAGTTGCCTCTTACTCTAATCTATTTAATAAACCCTTAGTAAGTTCGCTCTATACTCTATTAGTATCTTCTAGTTTCTAGATTAAACTAAATCTATCTATTAAGTATTAAAGCTTTTCTTTCTTTATAGTTATTAACGTAGTAATTTAAGTCTTTGTACTTAATATAACTACAAAAGTTTAAACTTATACCTACTACGTTATTCTAATACTAAGGTCCTGCGTTATTCTAAAATAGTAGTAGAAAGTTTTTTTAAAATTATAGCCTTATTACAAAAAGTGTTACTAACTATAGGTTTACTATAGCCTAAGAGGTCTATAGATACTTATCTACCTTAATTTATCTTTCTATAACTAAGTATACCTCTAGTAGCTAGATAAGTTCTTAGGCTCTAGCGTTTAGGTTATTTATAGCTACAAGAGTAATTACTTAGAGTTTTATTATTTTAAAGTATTCTATAAGATTATTAACTTCTAATTACGTAACTTCTATTCCTAGAGGTATTTAGACTTCTCTCTATCCTTAAGTCTAGTTATAAGAGTTAGGTATAAGCTTTATATTAGGAAGCCTAAATATTCCTTTAGGTATTATATATAGCTATTTCTTATAGCTTATAAGCTTTAGTATGCTTATAGTTCTCTTAAAGGCTAGGTTAAAATATTTTACTTATAGGTCTCTCTATACTAGCTAGTTAAAGTACTTCTAGATTATTTAAAAGTTAAAGTTTTCTACGTTTTTATTACTTAGGTTGTATTTATTAAAGACTTTTTATAAGTAGTACTTATTAAGTCCTTTTACTAGGTAGTATCTCTTTATAGCCTCTATAATTATTCTTACTCTCTAGTACTTTATAAACTAAGGGCTAAAGTTATTAAAGTAGTCTTAGAGAGAGAGGTTGTCTATAAGTAAGTATTACTATAGCTAGGTTTAGAGTACTTTTTCTATCTCTTCTTGTTGTACTTTATTAGACCTTTAGAACCTATTTCTTATTACTTCTCTAACCTTTACCTAATCTTTAGCTTTCTCTACTTCTACGAACTTAGTTATACTTTATTTAATAATATCTTTTTTTATTCTATTACTAAACGTAATAACGTTATAGATTTAGTCTTTAATAGGCTATCTATAAAAGATTACTTATTACTTAATACTATCTAGAAACTCTATTATATTAGTACTAGTAAACTTAAACTTCTTATCTATAAATAGGTTTTGTACGCTAATATATACTCTACTACTCTATTCTACTATTATTTTAATAGCTACTACAAGCTAGCTAAATATCTCTAAAGATATCTTAATTATTAGTTAGGGTATGTTTAGGATAGTAGAGCTATTATCTATTATTAGTATACTAATTCTTTTAGGTATATCCTATAGTCTTTTAGGTGTTAGGTTTAGGAGTCCTAAGTTATACAAAGAAGTTCTTAGCTAGTAGAGAGATAGCTTTAGTATAGTCTCTTTATTAAATAATAGGTTAGATCTTATAGCTTAGGATTACTTTATAATATTCTTTCCTTTACTTCTCTCTTTATACGTTATTTGTCTATAATTATAGTATACTGCTTACTACTACTAGGCTATTTCTTCTTGCTATACTACTTGTTATTCTATTCTATCCTTACTATTTTCTTACTAGTTATTTTTCTATTTTAATATTTGTTACAGGCGTAATAGAAGAAATCGAGTTAAAGCTAATTAGTCTTAACTTAGGTGCTAACGAAGTATAAGACGAGTAGGGTAACGATTTCGATTAGGAGACTATATATAATTAGGACACCTAGAGTAATCTATAATCTATAGATTCTTAGTATTAATAAATTATAGATTAAGGTAATTTACAATCTATTAGTCTTAGTAACTATAGATTATAGATTATAACAAGTATATAGTTAATAGGATATGTATTATTAGGATAGTATTAGTAATTTAATCCTTTAACTATAGAACGTTAGTATAAGATAGTTGTAAAATATCTCCTACTATTTATAAGTTATTATAGATCCTAACACGAGCTTTTATTATTAACTCTTAATCTACTAACTACTTAAGAATAGCTATCTATAGTTAACAATAGAAAGCCTATTATACCTTACTAATTTAGTTATTACAAGAAGTAAAGCGTAAGTAAGTGTATAGTCTAGCTAATACAATAGTAGAAAGTTTAACTAGAAAAATAGCTAAGGCACCTATAAGTAGTTATAAGTTAGATAATATAGATTAGAAGGATATTAAGAACTATATAAATAACCTAATTTCTAAAAAAGAAGATATAAAAATAGTAATTAATACCCTAGAAACCTAGAACAAAGAACTTTAGGAATACGTAAAATAGAATAAGGCTTAGATTAGAGCTATTATAGAAGGATAAAACTAAATAGAACTAATTATACAATACCTAGAAATAAGCGCGACGAAGAAACTACTAAAGATACTTATCCTTAAGAAGTTCGACAAAACAAGAGAAAAACTAAAACTCTTTATAGCTTTAGTATAACTCTAGATAGATATATAAGTACTACACTTTAATATAGAAGAAAAGAAGGTAATATATATTAGGTTGCACCTTAAAGAAGATATAATAAGATAGTATAAACTTTACTAGATAGATTATATAACATACTCTCTAATAACCTAGAAAGATAAAACTAGAGCTATTTTTAGAAGTTATAAATACTTTACTAAGCGAATAAGAGTAGCGTTTAGAGATATAAATATTACCTAATAAGCTAAAGAGTAATTAGAAAAGCTTATATAAAACTAAAGCGTTCTTAAGTATATATTATAGTTTAAATAACTATTATAAAATATAGAATAGAATAAGTTAGCTTTAATATTATAATTTAAATAAAGACTAAACTTAAAAATTTAATACGAAATAATCTATATAGAGAAACTACGAACGCTAGAAGCTTTAAAATAGTAGGTAATCTAAATTAATAATAATCTTCGAGAATAGAAGAAGAACAAGTATAGAGGTTATACCTAAAATTATAATAAAGGAGACCTTATAATCCTTAACGCTAATAAAGATAAGAAAAAGAAAAAGAATAAAGACTTTACGTACTTTAACTATAGTAAACTAAGCTACTACGTAAAAGACTACTAATTAAAAAAGAAGAAAGATATAGTATATTATAAATATAGGAAACTAGGACACTTTATAAAAGACTATAGAAGTAAGGACTTAAAGAAGGAAACTTAGTTAAAGATAACTAAGAAAAAGAAAGAAGTACTATAAGTATAGGCTAAACCTTAGGAAAAAGTAGATAGGAGTAAAGAAGTACAATATACAATACTCTATTAGACTTTCTATTATAACAACAACTACTATATATATCTTTCTAGTAAATAGAGAGTAGTATAGTTCCTATAGAAATAGAGATATAGAGTAGCTATAATAAAGGAAAAAACAAAAGCGTAGCTAAAAGAAATAGTACACGTAATAGACCTACTAATAGAAGACTTAGAAAAGAAAGAACTCTTAGTACTATTAATCTAGGCTAAAAGACTAGTACTAGATAAAGAGACTACTATAGCTACCTCTAAAAGACTATAAAGAAGTAAGAGATAGGTTAGTATAAGAGGTATAGAGTATACCTAGCTAATAATATATAGCTATAATAGCTATACAACAATAGATATAGAAGAATAAAACAAAGAATAGAAGTTTATTTAAATATACTTAATAGTTATAAGTATAGAAGAAGCGTACAAAGACTAGAAAGAACGTAACCCTAAAGAAATAAAGTTTATACTATTTTAAGAATAGATAAAATAATATATAGTTATAGTAAGAAGAATACCTATATAAAGAGAGTAGTAATACCTTATAAGAAAAACGTAATAGAATAACAAAGCCTATATACTAAGAGTACTAGTAGTATACTATATCCTAATAATAAATATACCTAGTAAAGATAAGTACTAGGAAGGAGATAACAAAATAATAGATCTAAAATACCTAGTATATTTTAAAGTATTATAGATATTATACCTAGATAAGAATTACGTTATATATAGAAATCCTAAAGTAAACAATAATATATAGCTTATAAGAAGAAGGGGCTATAACTATACAAGAGTAATTCTAGTAAGAGATATCTAAGGATAGGAAATAATCCTAGAAGATAGATACGTAGTAGTAAGGCCTAGACCTAAACTAACTAAGAAATACGTCTAAGGAAGACTATAGTATAAATATACAAACAATAAATATCTAAAATATAAAGAATATAAACTTAAAGTAAAGTTATAGCCCTAGAAAGATAGATAATTTACGAGGTTACCTAAGTAAGAAAAGCTAGAAGGCGTAAGAAGCTTATATATTACGAAAATAGGTATATACTAAAAAAAGAAAGTATAATTAATAATTAATAGTAGAGCTACAAGAAACTTTATATTAAGGAAGTTTATAGAAATATAAGAAATAAAGTATACAACAAAGAAATACCCTTAATAACTAAGTATAATTAAAGGAAAACCCTTCTAAGAACTAATTAGGTTCGAAATAGTCCTCTCTATATTAGAGCTAGAAGGAATAACAATTAAGAATATAGTTATAGATATAACAACAATTAATAACAAGTAAAATATTATATTAGGTATACTATAGTTATAAATAACTAACCTACATATTAATTAGAAAATAGGGGAAATTAATTACTATAGAACAAAGATACTAAAGGCTAATATAAGTACTTACAAAGGAGAATTCCCTAAAGAATATAAGAAATAAGAAAAATAGCTTATAGAACTAGAAGATTATCTTCTAGAATATTAACTATAGGACTTAGTAATAGAACTAGAAGAAGCTAAAGACGTAGAATAGAGCCCTATCTATTAAAAAATAGAAGAAGAATCTAAAATTAAACAAGTATTTATCTAAAATGTAATAAAGAAAAGATAGATAAGAGAGTCTAAATCCTTAGTAGTATATAGACTTATATTTATAGATAAAAAAGGAATAGATAATAAGAGACCCTACGTAGATTTTAGGAAAACTAACGCAATTATAAACAAAAACTAATACCTATTACTATAAATAGATAGAATACAAGATAAACTATAAAGAGTAAAAATCTTTACTAAGCTAGATATTTAAAACGCCTACTACTAAATTAGAATTAAAGAAGGTAATAAATAGAAAATAGTATTTAGAATATAGTATAGACTATATAAGTACTTAGTTATACTATTTAGCTTAATAAACGTACTAGTAGTATTCTAAGAGAGGATTAATATAGTACTAAGAGAGTACTTAGATATATTTACATTTATATACTTAGATAATATCCTTATATTCTTAGAAATAGAGGAAGAATACGTACAATATATATATAAAGTACTAAAGAAACTAGTAGAAAATAAACTATTTCTTAAGATAAGAAAATACGAGTTCTATATAAAAGAAATAGACTTCCTTAGATTTATTATTAAACTAGGAAAAATTAAGATTAACTTAGAAAAGATAAGATCGATTAACAAATAGCTAACACTAAGAAACCTAAAGGAGGTATAATAATTTTATAGGCTAGCTAACTTTTGTAGAAAATTAATAATAGGATATTCTAAAGATATAAAACTAATAATAAGACTTATTAAAAAGGATACACTATTTAAATAGATAAAAGAATATTAAGAAGTATTTAATAAGATTAAGAAGAAATTTATAGAAAACCTAGTTATTAGAATATATAACCTAGACCTACTAGTAATAGTAAAAATAGATATATCTAATTTAGTCTATAGAATAGTACTAATATAAGAAGACCTAGAAACTAAAAAGGAATACTTAGTTAAATACTTCTCTAAGAAGATAAAGATAGTAGAACTTAACTACTTAATCTATAATAAAGAGATACTAGTAATCTATAAAGTATTTAAATAATAGAGAGTATACCTACAAAGAGTAAAGTACTAAATAAAGGTTTATATAGACTATAAGAATCTTATAAGATTTATAATAAATAAGGAATTATTATAATAATATATAAGATAGTAAGAATTCTTATTAATATTTAATATAGAAATTATATATATAAAAGAGAAAGATAATTAATTTATAAACGCCCTTAGTAGAAGACTAGACTTATAAGAAGAAGTAAGCGCTACTAGTATAGTTCTAGTTAAGAACAAAGAAAGATATTTAGTCCTAAATATACTTAAGATAGCTACAACACTTAAAAGAATAAGTAGTAAGCTAGATAAATAGATTTAGAAAACAATACAAGAAGTATCTAAAGAAATAGAGAAACTAGAAATCTAAAGAGGATTTGCATAAGCCTATAGAAGGATATATATTCTAAAGAAGATTTAAAGAGAATTTATATAATAATTCTATAAATTACTAGTATATAGCTACTAAGGTATTAATAAAATATTAGATAGACTACTATAAGACTATTATATTCTAAGAGTAAGATAATTAGTAATAGAAGTACTATAAGACTATATAGAATACTAGAGAAATAAATATAGTAGATACGTACTATATAGAATACTATAACTAGTAGAAGTACTAGAATAACTAAAAGGAGTTATTACAATAGACTTTATTACAAAGCTACCTAAGTCTAAAGACCTAATATTAGGAGTTAAATATAATAGAATCTTAATAATAGTAGATAAACTAACAAAGTATATATACTTCTAACTATATAAAGAAAGGAGTAGGATAGAAGTTACTATATACTAGGTTCTAGGAACTATAATTAGTTAATATAGACTACTAGATAAAATTATTATAGATAGAGATATATAATTTATATTAAAACTATAAAGAATAATAATAGTATAATTAGGAATATAATACGTAATATCTATAGTATACTACCTATAAATAAATAGATAGTTAGAACAAATAAATTAGATAGTAAAATAATACTTAAGATACTACTTTAACTATAATAAGAATAATTAGGTATAATTACTACCTATAGTATAGTTAGTATATAACAGCGCAAAGAATATAGTAATAAAAGTATTACTTTTTTTATAAACTATAGATTTAAGCCTAATATATACTAAATACTAAGAAATTAGATATCTTAGTCTCTAAGAGGAGAAAACTTCGCTAATAGACTTAAAGATATATATAATTAGTTAAGATAGGATATAGAATTCTTATATAATTAGATAGTAAAGTACTATAATAAAAAGTATAAAGAAAGACCTTAATTAAGAATAGGAGAAAAAGTATAGTTAGTATAAAAGAATATTAAAAGTAAGTAACTAAGCTTAAAACAAAACTACGTTAAGATAAGACTATATAAAATTAAGAAAGTAGTTATACTAGTTATATTTAAATTAAAGCTACTAAGTAAAATAAAGATATACTTAATATTTTACGTAGCTCTACTAGAATAAGTACTATAGAATATAGAACTACTAGTATATAAAGTAGATACGTATAAAGAATAAAAAGAATAGAAAGTTAAAGAAATCCTATAGTACTAGTTCTATAATAGAAGAAACTACTACCTAGTAAAATAGATAGTTATAAATAAAAAAAGATAACTATAGGAGAAAATATAGAAACTAGAAGATAACTTTAATTACCTAAAGAGACTAGAGGAGTTCTAAAGTTAAAACCTTCTAGAACGCCTAGTAGTAAACTAAAAGAACTAATATTACTAATAATAAATAGAGAGATAATAAGAACGTCTAATATAAGATCTACTATAATAAACGCCTTATCTAAGTCTAGCTTAGCTTCTAGAGCTACTAACTATTTAGCTAATTTCTTATTATTTAAGGCCTTTATCTTATAAAGATAAAAGAGATAAGCTTAATTCTCTACTAGCTTACTCTACGTAAGCTCCTAGATACGCTTATACTTAGCTTTAGCCTCTACAATTTAAGATAGTAATTTCTCTTAAGTCTAGTTAATAGCTTTCCCTATTATTATTAAGCCTAGACGTAAGAATAAGTATAATAAACGTATACTTAGAAAGAGAAATACTAGATATATTATAAGAACTACGTATATTTATATAAATATACGCCTTATAAGCTATTATAAGCCTCCTATTATTAACTATAAGGCCTATCTTAGAGGGGTTAGTAGATTATAAAGTAATATTAAAGTTTATATTAGGATCTATAATAACTTATAAATAATAAAAGATATTTTATAACTATCTTGTATTAGCGTTCTATAGTTAAAGGATTAAATTACTAATACTATCCTAATAATATATATCCTACTTAATTATATACTTAATATAATCTATAATCTATAGTTACTAAGACTAATAGATTGTAGATTACTTTAATCTATAATCTATTAATACTAAGAATCTATAGATTATAGATTACCCTAGGTGTCTTAGTTATATATAGTTTCTTAATCGAGATTATTACTCTACTTATCTTATACCTTGTTAGTACCTAAGTTAGGATTAATTAGTTCTATCTTAATTCCTTCTATTACACCTATAATACTATCTCCTCTTCTAGGTAGGTCCTTATTTATCTATCCTAAGGCTAGAGTTATTAATCTAGTTTCTTTGTTAATATAGAGTTCTTTATCCTCTTTTATACTTATTTTATCTATACGCTACTACTATCTTCTTACTAATTACGTATTGCGTAACAGTATTAAAATATTTCCTTGTTCTTATTACGCTTCTCTTAAATTAAATCCTAAATCTCTTCCTTGTATTATTTGTGTAAATAATAGTAAGGCTTATAAAGTATGTATTTATATAAATATACGTAGTTCTTATAATATATCTAGTATTTCTCTTTCTAAGTGTACGTTTATTACACTTATTCTTACGTCTAGGCTTAATAATAATAGGGAAAGCTATTAACTAGACTTAAGAGAAATTACTATCTTAAATTGTAGAGGCTAAAGCTAAGTATAAGCGTATCTAGGAGCTTACGTAGAGTAAGCTAGTAGAGAATTAAGCTTATCTCTTTTATCTTTATAAGATAAAGGCCTTAAATAATAAGAAATTAGCTAAATAGTTAGTAGCTCTAGAAGCTAAGCTAGACTTAGATAAGGCGTTTATTGTAGTAGATTATATATTAGACGTTTTTATTATCTCTTTATCTATTATTAGTAATATTAGTTCTCTTAGTTTACTACTAGGCGTTCTAGAGGGTTTTAATTTTAGAACTTCTCTAGTTTCTTAAGGTAATTAAAGTTATCTTCTAGTTCCTATATTTTCTCCTATAGTTACCCTTTCTTATTCGTACTTATCTATTCTACTAAGTAGTAATTCCTTCTATTATAGAACTAGTATACTAAGATTTCTTTAACTTCTTATTCTTCTTATTCTCTATATATATCTACTTTATATACTAGTAGTTTTACTTCTTGTAGTACTTGTTCTAGTAGAGCTATATAGAATATTAGGTGTATCTTTATCTTATTTAGTAGTTTTAGTTTAAATATAACTAGTATAACTTTCTTCTTAATCTTATAAGATCTTATCTTAACGTAGTCTAATTTTAAACTTAGTTGTTTACTTTTAATATTCTTCTATACTAACTATACTTTTTCTCCCTTTCTAAATTAAGGTCTTTCTTTATATTTTTTGTTATAGTACTTAGTTATTTAATTATATAGGAATTCTATATCCTATCTTAGCTACTTGTATATGTTTTTAAGTCTATTAGTAAAGTTTTCTCTTCTTAAAGACTAGGATATCTAGTTTCTTAGCGTCTAGTATATATTAGGTTCAAATCTATAGTTTATAAAAAAAGGTAATACTCTTGTTACTATATTCTTTATACTATTATATGCTAGCTATACTATAGGTAGTAGTTGTACCTAGTTATTCTAGTTGTAGTTAAGGTAGCATCTTAAGTACTATTCTATTATCTAATTTATTTATTCTAACTATCTATCTATCTATAGATAGTATACTATAGACATTATATATTTAATTCCTAATTACGCTATTATTATTTCCTATAGTTTTAATATAAATCGTATATCTCTATTTGTAATAATTTTGTCTAGTAGTCTATATTAACTAATTATAGTTCCTAAGACTTAGTATATAGTAGCCTCTATCCTACTTTTTTTTTTATATAGCCTAAAGTATATATACTTTATAAGTTTGTCTACTATTATTAGGATTCTATTATACTTAGTTCCTAATACTAAGTCTTTTAACTTAGGTAATTTCGTAATAAAGTCTATTATAATAACTCCTTATAGTTGTTCTAGTTTTTCTACTAGTTATAGTATCTTATATAGTACGTATCTATTATACTTGTTTCTCTAGTATTCTATATAATCTCTTAATACTTCTATTACTAGCTACTTTACTTTTAGGATATAATAGTCTTATAGTAACCTATTAAGAGTTTTGTTAATCTCTTAGTATCTATATACTAGTAGTTTGTAGAATTATTATATAAATTCTCTCTAGATTTTTCTTAGGATATACGTTCTTCTATAAGCTTGTATAATTCCTTCTTAGATTTCTAGTTTCTTTGTTTCTTTAGGTACTTCTTTTGTTATTTTCTAAATCTATTTATCTAGCTCGCTACTTGTTCTTTTAAGTACTATAGCTATTTTAGGTGTATTTAGGACTAAGTATCCTTCTTCGTTCTTAACTAGAACTATACTAGTAGCGCTTACTTCTTCTTATAAGTCTAGTCTTCTACTAAGGGCGTCTATAAATTAGTTATCTTTTCTTTTTATATATATAATTTCTATATTAAATATTAATAGAAATTCCTACTATCTTATATATTACTATAATAGTTCCTTATTTATTATAAATCCTATAAGATTTTTGTAGTCTATATAGACTTTTATCTAATACTTTACTTTTTATAAGTATACTCTCTATTATTTAAATACTTTATAAATTGCTAGTATCTCTTTATTATAGATTAGGTAGTTAAGTTCTACTATTTTTATTTTCTTTAAGAAGTACTTAACTAAGTATTCTTTCTTAGTCTCTAGATCTTCTTGTATTAGTGCTATTCTATAGACTAAGTTAGATGTATCTATTTTTACTATTACTAGTAGGTCTAGGTTATATATTCTAATAACTAGGTTTTCTATAAACTTCTTCTTAATCTTATTAAATACTTTATTATATTCTTTTATCTACTTAAATAGCGTGTCTTTCTTTATAAGTCTTATTATTAGTTCTATATCTTTAGACTATCTTACTATTAACTTTTTATAGAAGTTAGCTAACCTATAAAATTATTGTACCTCCTTTAGGTTTTTTAGTATTAGCTATTTGTTAATTAATCTAATCTTTTCTAGGTTAATCTTGATTTTTCTTAGTTTAATAATAAATCTAAGGAAGTCTATTTTTTTTATATAGAATTCGCATTTTCTTATCTTAAAGAATAGTTTATTTTCTACTAGTTTCTCTAGTACTTTGTATACGTATTGTACGTATTCTTCTTCTATTTCTAAGAATATAAAGATGTCGTCTAAGTATACAAATATAAATACGTCTAGGTATTCTCTTAGTATTATATTAATTCTTTCTTAGAATACTGCTAGTGCGTTTATTAAGCTGAATAGTATAACTAAATATTTATATAGTCTATACTATATTCTAAACGCTATTTTCTATTTATTACTTTTTTTAATTCTAATTTAGTAGTAGGCGTTCTAGATATCTAGCTTTATAAAGATCTTTACTCTTTATAGTTTATCTTGTATTCTATCTATTTATAGTAGTAGGTATTAGTTCTTGTTTATAATTGCGTTAGTTTTTCTAAAATCTACGTAAGGCCTCTTATTACTAGTTCCTTTTTTATCTACAAATATAAGTCTATATACTACTAAAGACTTAGATTCCTTTATCTATCTTTTTTCTATTACTTTTTAGATAAATACTCGTTTAATTTAGGATTCTTCTTCTATTTTCTAGTAGACTAGGCTCTATCTTACGTCTTTATCTTCTTTTAGTTTTATCGCTAAATCCTATAGTTAATATTCTAGAAGGTAATCTTCTAGCTCTATAAGCTGTTCTTCCTATTTTTTATATTCTTCTAGGAATTTTCCTTTATAGGTGTTTATATTAGCTTTTAATATATCTATTCTACTATAGTTAATTTCTCCTATTCTCTAATTAATATATAGGTTAGTTATTTATAGCTATAGTATTCCTAATATTATATCTTACTTATTATTAATTGTTGTTATATCTATAATTATATTCTTAATTATTATTCCTTCTAGTTTTAGTATAGAGAGAATAGTTTTAAACCTAATAGGTTTCTAAAATAGTTTTCCTTTAATTGTACTTAGTTATTAAGAGTATTTCTTTATTATATACTTTATTCTTTATATTTCTATAAACTTCTTTAATATAAAGTTCTTTATAGCCCTACTATTAATTATTAGTCGTACTTTCTTTTCTTAGTATATACCTATCTTTATAATATATAGGCTTCTTCTACCTTTTAATTGTTCTTATTTAGGTATCTTTACAAATTGTCTATCTTTCTAGGGCTATAGCCCTGTTTTAAGTTTATATTCTTCGTGTTTTAGATATTTATTATTTGTATATTTGTACTATAGTCCTCCTTAGACGCATTTCTTAGTTAGCTTAGGTCTAGGCCTTACTACTACGTATCTATCTACTAGGGTTATTTCCTATCCTTAGATATCTTCTATTATAATTACTCTTGTGTAATTATAGCCTTTTCTTTGTATAGGCTATACGTTATTATTTACTTTAGGATTTCTATATATAATACAATTCTTGTCTAGGTATAATATCTATAATACTTTAAAATATACTAGATGTTTTAGATCTATTATCTTATTATCCCCTTCCTAGTATTTATCTCTTCTAGGTGTATTTATTATTAGGACATAGTACACTACTAGTACTCTAAGTGTATAGGCTTTATTAATTTATCGCGTTTTTTTTACAAGGTGTTACTATTCTTTTTATATAAGTATTCTTCTTACTATAACTATATATTACTTTATCTATTCTTAAAATAGCATAAACTTTATTTCTTTAGGATTGCGTTCTTTCTAGTCTTTATACGCTTCCTCTATACTTATAACTATTAAGTATATCTAAACAAATTTCTATTCTTTATTTCGTTCCTCTATATCTATTGTTGTACAGCTATTATAGCTATATATATCTAGTTAGGTATACTCTATACTTCTTATACTTATCTATTTCTTATTTTCTCGCAGTTCCTTAGAGGAAGTTATAGTAGTCTTTTTATCTTATACCTCTTCTTTATCCTAGATTAATAGTGTTAGGGGTTCTTCTCCTTCTAAATCTTCTATTAGTAAGTTTATTATATATACTATCTCTTTTAGCTATACTTTTGTTCTATTTTCTTTTATTGTAGCTACTCTATATCTCTATTTCTATAGGAACTATACTACTCCCTATTTACTAGAAAGATATATATAGTAGTTATTGTTATAACAAAAGGTCTAATAGAGTATTACGTGTTATACTTCTTTACTCCTAGCTACCTTCTTCTAAGGTTTAGCTTGTGCTTATAGTGCTTCCTTCTTCTTCTTAGTTATTTTTAACTAGGTTTCTTTATCTTTCTTTTAATCCTTATTTCTACAATCTTTTGCGAAGTGTCCTAGTTTCCCGCATTTATAATATTCTATATCTTTTTTTAATTTTAATTAGTAGTTTTTTGCGTAATAGCCTAGTTTACTATAGTTAAAGCACGTAAAGTCTTTATTCTTCTTTCTCTTTTTATCCTTATTTACGTTAAGGACTATAGGGTCTCCCTTGTTATAATTCTAGGTATATCCTCTATATTTATTCTTCTTCTATTCTCGAAGATTATTATTAATTTAGATTACCTATTGTTTTAGAGCTTCTAGTGTTCGTAGTTTCTCTATATAGATTATTTTGTATTAAATCTTAGAGTTTAGTCCTTATTTAAATTGTAATATTAGGGCTAATTTATTCTATTCTATGTTTTATAATAGTTATTTAAACTATAATATATATTCTAGAATACTCTTACTTTATGTAAGTCTTTTAAGTCTCTCTTTAGCTTGTTAAGTAATATCTATATCCCTAAATGCTACTCTTATTTGTTTAGTAAAGTATTTATAACTTCTAAAGATAGCTCTAGTTTTATCTTTCTAGGTTATTAGAGAGTGTGTCGTGTAGTTAGTCTAGTAAGGTTTGTACTATCTTATTACGTCTTCTTTAAGGTGCAGTCTAATATATATTACCTTCTTTTCTCCTATATCGAAGTATAGTACTTGTATATCTATCTAGAGTTGTGCTAATATAATAAAAGGTCTTAGTTTCTCTCTTGTTCTATTAAACTTCTTAAGGATAGGTATCTTTAGTAGTTTCTTCGTTGCGCTTATTTCTAGGCGTTGCGTAATTATTTCTATCTAGTTCTATCCTTTAATAATAGCCTTAATCTATACCTTGTTCTATTTTGCGTAATCTTGTAGTTCTTTATTCTATATTTCTAGGGCGTTAATTACTATCTTTATGTCTTCTTTGTTAGAAATTAGGTTATTAATACAGTCCTTAATTATTTCCTATGTAGTACAATTAGACTTATAACTACTTCTAGGGGCTTTACTTGTTTTAGTTAAACTTTCTACTATTGTGTTAGCTAGACTGTACGCTACTTACGCTTCGCTTCTCGTAATAACTAAATTAGCAAGGTATTATAGGCCTCCTATTATTAACTATAGGGCCTATCTTAAAAGGGTTAGTAGATTGTAAAGTAATAACAAAGTTTGTGTTAGGATCTACAATAACTTATAAATAATAGAAGATATTTCGCAACTATCTTGTATTAGCGTTCTGTAGTTAAAGGATTAAATTACTAATACTATCCTAATAATATACATCCTACTTAATTATATACTTAATATAATCTATAATCTATAGTTACTAAGACTAATAGATCGTAGATTACTTTAATCTATAATCTATTAATACTAAGGATCTATAGATTATAGATTACCCTAGGTGTCCTAGTTATGTATAGTTTCCTAATTAAGATCGTTACCCTGCTTATCCTATACCTCGTTAGCACCTAAGTTAGGATTAATTAGTTCTATCTCGATTCCTTCTATTATACCTATAATATAAGCCCTACTATTATTTGTAGAAACAATATAAAGAAGAGACTTAGGGTTTAATTTAAGAGAAGTATAACAAGAATAAGGAAATATTTTAACACTATTACGTAATACGTAGTTAGCAAGAAGATAGTAATAATATATAGATAAAATAGGTATAAAAGAGGATAAAGAACTCTATATTAATAAAGAAACTAGATTAATAACCTTAGCTCTAGGATAGATAAACTAGGACTTATCTAAAGGAGGAGATAGTGTTATAGGTATAATAGAAGAAATTAAGTTAGAGCTAATTAGTCCTAACTTAGGTGCTAACAAAGTATAGGACAAGTAGGGTAATAATCTTAATTAAGAGACTACACACAATTAAGATACCTAGAGTAATCTATAATCTATAGATTCTTAGCATTAATAGATTATAGATTAAGGTAATCTATAATCTATTAGTCTTAGTAACTATAGATTATAGATTATAATAAGTATATAGTTAATAGGATGTGTATTATTAGGATAGTATTAGTAATTTAATCCTTTAACTATAGAACGCTAGTACAAGATAGTTGCAAAACATCTCCTACTATTTATAAGTTATTATAGATTCTAATACAAGCTTTTATTATTAACTCTTAATCTACTAACTACTTAAGAATAGCTATCTATAGTTAATAATAGAAGGCCTGTTATAATATTCCTATTATCTATACTTCTACAAGCTGTTTATTAAGTGCCTAAGAGCTTATTAGGAGCTTCTCTAATATTTCCTATTCGCCTCTTTGTTTTTAGCTAGTTATACTACCTACTTTTTATACTACCTATAGCCTCTTAGGTCTTAGGCTCTATATATTTGTAGCGTGTTCCTATTTTTATACTTATACTTATACTATACCTATTTCTATATAAAATAAGTTAGCTTATCCTTAGTTTTATATATATACCTATTCTTATACCTATTCTTGTACTTATTCCTATACCTATTCCTATGCCTATTCCTATACCTATTCCTATACCTATTCTTATATCTATTTCTATACCTTACGTAATAGTGCGTAAGCTAGCGCTCTTAAGGCTAAGGTTGTAGGTTTAAGTTTTACGTTAGTTACTATTTATTATAGAGTTATATACTTAATATAGATTTAGGGCCTAAGAGCTTATTAGTCTTAGGGATCTTAAACTTTATTAGCTAATCTAACTCTAAACATTGTTTACCCTCCTATAGGTTATATCTTATAACCTAAGGGCCTATTAGCTACCCTTCTTTACCTCTCCTCTTTAATAGTTCGCCTCCTTATAAGCTCTTAGTACTTGTATTTCCCTAGTAACTACCTACCCCCTTTTTACTATTCCTTTCTTTATAATACTCTACTATACTAGCTATAAATATATTAGTAGCTACTAGTATACCCTTTTCTAGTACATAAAACTCCCTCTAGTTAGTACTTTTATCTTATTCTAATATTTATCTATAGAATTAGTTATAGTATAAGATAGTAGTAAGCTTATCTACTATAGAGGCTAGATCTATATATACTAGTATCTTATAGAATTCCTATAGTTATTTAGTAATATATTAAGCTATATCTTTAGCTACCTACTAATTCTATTTAGTAATATATTCTACTTAATAAAAGATATTAGTATAAATAGTAGGTTCCTAGAATACTTATATATTAGATAGTAGGCTAAGTAGTTAAAATACTCTATCT
>JALNQF010000637.1:0-18560 GCA_028456385.1 Ophiosphaerella korrae | reverse complement strand
TTTATTCTTAATTAGCGTAGCTAGGTTACTAAAGTTAGTTTTTACTCTTTTTAAGTAAAGAAGTTAGGAGGATGCACCTTTATTATAAGGCGCCTTAACCTTTTCTCTAGCCTTAACGCTCTAGTTACAGTAAAGTACGATAAACTCCTACGTAATAGAAATTAATATAAGTAAGATATAGGAGAACGCTAGAAGTTGCTATATAGTAAGACTAAGTACTAAAGCAATTAGTATAGCTCTAGTGTAGGTATAAACATTCTTTCTTTGTAATTCTACAACGTTAGTTAATATATTTAGATAGGTTAGGTAGGGGACGTTCTAAGAGAGGCTTTTAAATAATAACTATAGAAACGCGTAGAGAGAGCTTAAGAGAAAATATAAGTAAGAACAATTATAGTAGTAGGAGTATTTAAAAACATATAAATAGTATAGAGGATTTATATACTAAAAACGTAGCCTTATATAGTAAGAGTTATACGTAAGTATTTTAACTAGAGAAAAATTATAGGGCTAGAACATTTACAAAATTTAGGACTTAGAATCTAATCCCTATTGCGCAATAAGAGTTATTTAAGGCATCTTAGCTCTAGTATTTTACTAGTTAAAGCACGTTCTAAGATTGCTAGACAACTTTAGTACTAGCAAGGCAGAGCATCTCTATATAGTTTACGTTTGTAGCTAATTATTTAAGATAAATACTGATTATACTACACTTAATTTTTAGCTAATTAATTGTTAACTACAATTAGCCGTATATTTACTAACTCTACTTATACACTAGCTTCGTTTTAGAGGCTTATCCTAATAAGCTACCTAGGGTAATCTACCTAGTTAAGCCCTCTAGTTGTTCTACGTACTCTACATAAAACGCTATACTATAGCCCTTAAGTAGAGTATATAATATAAGAAAGTATGTATTAGCTTAGAGTAGGTGCAAGGAGCCCTAGAGATAAGCGCTAAGAATATTATATAGCGCCTAAGCGTTACTATTAAAGATTAGAAGTTTTACATAATAGATTGTTGAAATATAACTCTAACTTTATACTAATTTTAATACCAAGGAACTATAAATAAAGTAGTTGTAGCCCTAAAGCGCTCTATTCGGCTTCTTAAACTTAGATTATAATTAACTAGTTAACTAGAATACCCTTAAGTTGTAGTATTACTTCGAGAACCTTTAGATTAATAATCTAGTTATTTAAGTTAGCTACTATACTTTTAAAAACACTAGTTATACGAGTATAACTTACGTTAATATCCTAATAGTAATACGTCTTATCTACATACAGCTATAAAATACTAATTAAGCTAATAAAAATAGTAGCTAGATATTTTTAGGGATGTTAATAGAGTAAATAGCGCACCTAAAGCCTACGTCTAGTTAGTATATAGTCTTCCTACTAGGTTTACATAGAAAACTCTAAAATACACTAAGAAATAACGTAAATAAAGATATTATATAGGGATAGATACTACTCTCTAACTAGTAGTATTAACTAATCTAGATTTGTATTTATATTTTCTATACTAGGCTAGATAAAGTACTATAGAATAGTTAGTTGTTAATATCTTCTATAAACGATAAACTTACCTGTATTAACTTAGTAAATATATACGCTAACGTAAGTCTTACTAGTAGGGGCGCTATTAGAAGAATTTTATTTACTATTCGTAAATACTATATTAAAACTAGTTAGGTACTTAAAAGATCTAAAAAGCTTAACAACACTATATTAACATCTATCTTAGGTCTTCTAAGTACTTCCTCTTTGCTCTAGCTACTTTTAAGCAACTTATATTTTACTCTTTAGTAATACGCTTAATAAAACCTAAAATTATTTAAAGAGTCTATTACTACAATATAGAGCTCTCTATTAGTTGTATTCCTATATATAGTTTAGCTCTATCTTTAACTTTAATAATAGTTAGTAAGCCTACTTATAGTCTCTTTATATTTAACTTACCTATCTTGTAAAGGCCTATTATACGTAAATTAGTTACTACTTAGGGTATTAGGGGATTTCTAGTCTAGGGGTACAAGAGTTAGCTTCTAAACTTATATTAGGAGTAGCTTATAGGAGTATTTTAAAGATTCTTACTAAAAGCGCTTTCTTAATATCTTTAGCTAAGTGCTGTATAAACCTATTCTTCTTAAGCTTAGCTACTTAGTTTTTAGCTAAAGCGTAGTCTAGTACACTAATAATTAATAGTATAATTAACTTTATATTGTTTAGATCTTAGGTTAAACGCTAAATATAGTCTTGTAATTACGCTAATATCTTTTTATCTAGCGCAACACTATATACATATTGAATTTTCTTAAACTAGTATCTATTATATATTAGTCTTACACTATTATACTAGATTAGATATTAGCTAATCTATAAATGCCCTTCTTTAGTACTTATAGACCTTAGATTTATACTTTCTACAACTCTTACAAGCTATATAGGCGATTTTACCGCAAGGAGCCTAAAGAGTATATACTCTAGAAATAAGAGATAGGTCCTATCTTTATATATTTGCTAGGGCGCCCCTTAGTCTCTATTTAGGTACTAGTAGCTCTAGTTTTGCCTACAAAGTGCTGCTACTATAATATCTAGTAGGCTTCTAGCTAACAAAATGTTAGCTAAGTCCTAGAATAATACTAGAATACTTCCTTACTATAACTACTTTAACTAACGCCTAATTAGTATTCTAATAAAGTCTTTTAACAGCAAGCACTCTTAGTTTCTATAATAGTTAGATCTAAAAGAAGTAAAATAAGCCTATATATACTCTTCGCGTATATAGACTTATAAGCTTAAGCTTTTTATTCTTAGGTATAAGCTTTTTATATAAGAAGGCAACTAGTAAAAGACTAAAAAAGGTAGTAAAGTAGTAAGTAGAGAATAAAGGACGTCTTAGCCTTATTAGGAGAGCGTACATATATTAGAAAACTAGCGCTTATATCTCTTAATTAGTCCTTGTATAAGGATACTAGAAAGGCGAGATACTTTACTTTTCTAGGGCGCGTTATAATAGTAAGAGTTATAGAACAATTTCTCTACTTTTCTATAGTAAGCTTAATTAGAATGTCTTTACTATTAATACTGTATCTAAGGGACTCTAGAACTAGAACTACTTTTTCTTAGTAATAGATAAGAAGGAAATACAAAGCTATGCGTATTACATAGTATAATAGTAGCTAGTAAGTAGGTAACTCTAAAGATAACTTAGGAAGATATATAGTAGGCTGTAACACTATAGTAGTACTAATATATTTTCCTCTCTATTACTTATAATTTGCCTTTTTATTATTGTAACAATAAAAAATTAATAACTATTAGTCTAAATTGTAGTAACTTTGCTTACGATAGTATTAGGTGCCTAGGTATTAGAATAGTCTATATTTTATTACCTATAAGCCTCTAGCTACACTAACTAATCGCCTAGCATATAGACTAAACTAGAGAATAGTTAAAGGAGGTAAAGTAAATTTTGTTAGGATCTATAATTTATATAGGTATCTTTATAAGTAAAGGTAACTAAGCTATGTTTTTGCTAATGCGTAAGCCTCCTAGTGTTATATTAAAGAGAGTACTAATAGTATTAGGTAATAGATAATAAATAAGTATATACAAGTAAGTAAGTCTTAATATATTCTAGCCTAGTATATCTATTCTTGTTTACCTAGGTATGTACGTTTCTACTAGTTTTAGCTCTATATATACTTACTATTATATTTACTTATTTCTTACGTCTCTTAATATTATAGGTTCTAGTAGTATCTTGCTTTTATTATTAGCTGTAATTATTAGAATAAGTAGAGTAAAGAGGTAGCTAAACGTACCTAGTTAATCTTTTATTTATTAGGCTAAGCGCTACTTCTATAGAGATAGATAGATTGTAGAAGCTCTCTTATCTACTAACTTTTTATTAATTTAGGCTAATATACTATTCTTAATATTTAATAACATATTAATGTACCTCGTATCTACGTAATTTTCTAGATAGGTTTTTATAGTAGGGGACCTTAGTTAACTTTTTTATAAAATTGTCTCGCTATACTATACGTCTTACGACTTAGAGATAGACCTTATATAGTCTTTTATTATTTTATTAAGATTTGTAAAAGAAGGATTTAAAATATACAATATCTAAATTTTCCTAAGAAAATTGCTACGAAGTAGAGTTATTGAATTTACTATCTTATAGCTAGTAATACGTGTAGTATTCTAAGAGATATAGAGCTAAGCGTATAAATTTATACAAGGTATACTTTCTCTTATACTAAGTTAGAGATCTTAAGCTAAGTCTCTTTAGCTTATTAACTACAGAGTTATAGTTAGTAATACTAGCCTAATCTATAGCTATCTATCTAAAGTAGCTTTTCGAATTAACATTAGCACCTATATATACTAATTGCGTAAGTACTTCGTGTAACCCTATAACTACAGCAAAATATAATAGGGTATTACTATAATTATCCTTTGTAGATATATTAGCGCCGAATATAATTAATAGATGTATAGTATCTATTATACCTCGACCCGCTACATAGTAAATTAAGGTAAGTCGCGATATATTAGTTTAGAATAGATTAATCTTAAAGTACTTAAGCCTTCTAAGAAGCAGCTTTATATATTAAACAAGACCTTACCTAGCTAAGTAATAAAGAAGAGTAACCCTATAACTATCTACCTAAACTAGGTCTATTATTAGGTTAAAGAGTAGCTTCTTAAACGTGTAATTATATTTGTAAATTATAGCCTACTTAATTATAGATATATTATTCCTCTTTTTAAACTAGAATATAACTTCCTGTAGCTTATTAGTAAGAACAATATTACTAGGGAGTTAGTAGCGTTAAGTATAATAAAAAAGGACTTAAATTAAGGAATTATGTAGGTAACAAGATACTAGAATAAGTAAAAAGTAACTACCTAAAGGTAGATGTATACTAATAGAATAAATAAGCTTAACAGGAATATTCGAGAGACCTATATCTAGTAGCTTAATTTTAGGCTATAAGCGTATCTAACTTTAAGCTACTACTATATAGCTAGTTAAAGTATTATCTTTTTAAGGCTATTTATATTATTAACTTAACTTAGATAATATAAAGTTCTTTAGTAGAGTTAGTAAATAGTAATACTTACTTTATATATAATGTACGTACAGCTTCTAATCTAGCGAAAGTGCCTATTAGCTATAAGTTAGTTAGATAGCTACGTACGATAGCTTTCCTAGTAGTATAGATACTTAAGGGTAATTAGTCTAGTAGGTAACTTTACATTATTAGGATCTATAACTTGTATAGGTATCTTTAGGGATAAACGTAACTAAACTACGTTTTTACTAATACTTAGGCCTTCTAGTGTTACACTATATATACAAGTAAGTAAGGTTTAATATATTCTAGTGTAGTAGATCTATTCTTGTTTACCTAGGTATATATATTTCTACTAGTTCTAGCTCTATAGATACTCTAGTTTCTATAGCTAATTACTTTACTAATCTTATAATATATATCTCCTACTAGTCTTACTAATAGGATCTTATAGAAACTATGCGTAATCTACTTATAATTACTACTAGTCCTTTACATCGTTCCTGCACCTATATGTAGATATACTAATATTTTACTTTATTTAGCGCTTCCTATAGCGGGCGCTTAGAAACCTAAGCGTACCTCTTGTATCTTCTTTAATGCAAGGCTAAGACTACTACCCTATAAGTGTACTACTTTCTAAGTAATATAATATAGGATAGTTATATCTATTAAGCGCTATAGTACTTAGTACGCTAGTAATAGGCGTATTCTACTACTTATAGAGAAACAAAAATAGAAGAACTATAAGGAAGACGTAAGAGACTTCCTATTTAGCGTAGTACTATGTCTATACGCGTAATACGCGCTAAATACTAAACTTAAGTCTAACCTACCTCTCTATAATACGCAATAACTCTACTAATATAGACCTAATTTAAGCTGTAATTAAAGAAATCGAATTACAAGGACTAGGAGAAAGCTTTATATACTAGAAGTTACTTCTAAATTTAGTATTAAATAAACTATACTAAGCTAAAGACACTAGAGCTAGATAAGCTTAGATTAGACTAAAAAACTTAACTAGGAAAGCTACGATAGGCTACTTACTAATACAAGAAGAAGCTAGCTAAAGAAAAGCGTATAGCGCAAGAGGTAGTTAAGTTAGTAAAGGAGAAGGAGAAAGTAAAGAAAGTAGCTTAGCGCGTAGCCTAGCGCGTAGCTATTAATATTAAAAACTCTATACAACCTAGCTAGAAGTAGAAGAGAAATACTTTAAGTTTATCTACTTAGAAGAACAAGCGTAGAAAATAGGTAGTTAACGCTATAGCTAGTAAGGAGTCTTAGGTAGCTATATTAGTAGCTTTACTTAAAACTACTCGCTCTAGCTATAACGTTAGCCTTCTAGTAAAATTTAGATAGTCTAAATTAGTTATAAGCCTCTAGTTACTACTCTACTACAAAATCTTATAATAGTAGCTATTATATATAAAGTCTATCTCTACGTAGTAAAATACTCTATAGGCTAAAAATAACTAATTAGATAGAGATTATAACTTTAGTGTTTAGCGTGTATTATACGCATAGATACGTATACTACTAAGTCTTAAGCTTACTTTAGCGACTACTTATCTCTTAGTAACTAGCGCTATTCTATACTACGCCGCACGTTCTATATAGAAAGAGGTTTGTTTGTTTCCTTAGCGCAAGCTTTATTTAATTAATAATAGATTCTATACTAGCTTTAGAGTCTATAATTAATCTTTTTAACTTAGCCTAAACATGCGCTAACGTATACGCATTCTATTAGTTACTACGTAACCTTTTAAAGCCTAGTAAGAAGTTTAAAGCTTACATCGTAATAAGAAATTAGCTTTTTAGTAAATACAAAATATAGTAGTAGTAGCTTTAGCTACTTTTCGAATCTATAGATACTATTATACAAGATAAATATTAAGAATATTACAACTAGAAGCTCCTCTTACGCACCTTAAAAGATACTACTAACCTAGACCTATAGTATTAGTAGTAGTTCCTAGTTGTAGTAAAACAAGAGTATAACGTAAGGAGGAAGTACCTTACTCTTCTTAATAAGATAAGTAATAAATAAGGCTATAATAAAGTCTAACACTATAGATAGGCTATAATAAGTATAACGTTCTATAAACTTCTTAGCTAGGTTACTAGTAATAATTCTTAGGATAAGGCTATTACTAAATTAAACTAACTAATTACTCGAAGGATTATAAAAGGCTAAGTAAAGCAAGTTACTTAGCTCTAACTAATAGTCTCGCAAGCTACCTATAACGCTAAGTTTCTTATTATCTCTCTTATAGGTAGAAGGCCTCTCTCTATAAGCTTTTTAATATACTATACAAGCTTATCCTCTTACTATAAGCTAAGCTTTCTCTAGTTAAGTTTCTTAGTCTAATTTAAGCTTGTTAGGCCTTAGTATCTTTAGCGTAGCGTAGATACTTTAATATTATATTTAGTAGCAATCTTTCTATATAAAAAACCTTCTCCTAGTTCTTACAATTTGATTTCTTTAATTATAGCTTGAATTAAGTCTATATTAGTAGAGTTATTGTGTGTTGTAAAAACTTAAGTTTAGTAGGGGTAGGGTATTACGCGAACTAAGGTATTACGCGCATAGATATAGTACTAGCTAGACCTTTAATGTATTGCGAACTATACTTAATTGCTAACGCGCTAGTATTGCTACCTAACACAATTACTAGCCTAACTTAAGGAAGCTTAGCTAGCTAGAGAAAGAAGTAGTAGTTAATTATATCTTTAATCTAGATTCTTGTAGTTTTGCCCTAACTCTAGCCGCTATGCGTAAGATAGGTAATAAACTACTTACTTAGCGTAGAGGTAGCCTTATTAGTATCTACTAGGCGCGTAACTTTATTAAGCGTACAAATAGTCTTACGACGCGTTTTAATTACTTATATAATAGGTAGTAAGCCTTATATAAGGACCTAGCTACTATAAGTAGCTAGTTTAAGCTAGTGTAGCGTATAAGAGCTACGTACGCCTACTCTAGCTACTCTAGCTACTCTAGAGGCTCTCTAGGTAGCTTGTACGCTAAGTAACGTATATAAATGTATATACTAGTATAAGGGCTTGTTACTAACGTTAATTATTAACGTAATTAATTAACTTAAAAAGAGAGCTTAGTTTATAGAGGGTTTATACTACTAGTGCTGCTATATTACGTACTATAATAGCGTTCTTCGTTCTCTATTAGAGTAAAGCTCTAACTTAGATTACTTATAGAAGACTAGTATTATATTATTATATTTACCCTATTATATATATTTAGGGAGATTTTAAGGTCTAAGTTTAATGCTATAATACCTATAGCGCCTTAGTAAAGGTATTTCGTGCTCCGATTTTAGGTAATTTTTATAAGATAGACCTAAATATCCTCTCTTACGAGATATAGGATAATTTAGTACCTTACACTAAAGTCTAACTTTTTAATTGTAATTTTTTTTATCCTTTAAATATTTTTGCAAATAGTATAGCTTTATAGGACTAAAGAACAATTCTTTGTATATAGGGCACTTAATATAGCTATTACTAGTAAAGAATTTATTTACTAGGCCTCTTCCTCTATAGGGATTGACCTCCTTTTAAGAATTTTCTAGTATTCTTATCTTCTCTATTTGTAGCGCTTAAGCTAGCCCTTAATTTATATTATAATATTACTTAGTAGGTTCTAGTAGCTCTTGAAATAATAGTAAGCGCCTTTTCTTATAATTTTCGAGCGTATAATTACTAGAACTAGAGTCTACTAAATATACTCCTTAATTTACTTCTAGCTACCTTAACTTAGGTTCTAGAGTTGTATGTATTCTTTAAAGTATAGTAAGAAATATTTCTTTACTTATAGGATGCGTCTCGTTTATAGTACTACTCGCTTATCGTAAGTTTTTAAATAATACCTCTAAAGTAGTATTTTACGCTTAAAGTACTTTTACCTCTACTTTAAGCCTAGTATTAAAAGACTAGAGATTATCTATATATATATCTATATTGTCTAGCTATTCCTTAAGCTCTATTATTTTCTTGTTTTCCTTAAGTATAGGTTCTAATATTAGAGAGATAATATCTTTAAAGGCAGTAGTAACTAAAGATAGAGGATTATTTGTTGTCTACCCTAGAAATAGGATAATTTGTTTAGGTGTAAAGCTTACTAATATAGGTACTAGCTCTACTTTCGAAATTATAGTAGAGATATCTATAACTACTAGCGAATTAATAGGTATTAAAGAGAAGGGCGTAAGCGTTTAATAGATAAGTAGTAGAGTTATATAAATTTAAATATTTCCTTGCGTTAAATGTTTTACTTGTAATTCTTTTACGTCTATTATTAGTAGTTTAATAGGTAGTAAAGGGGGTACTATAGAGTAACTATGCGTTGCCTTTTTAATATACCTAAATAGCTTATAGTACGTTTACTAGTTCTTTTTATAGTACCTAAACTCCTTTAGGAACGCTATTTTATACTTATACAATTTTAGGTAGGTTATTAGACTACTAACTATAAATTCTCTACTAAAGGTAACCTTATAGCCTTCTACTATATACGATACTCTAAATTTATCTTATCTTAATTTATAAGTAGTCTAATAATTTTTTAAGAAGAGTAGCCTTATAGGTCCCTAGTATCTTTTGCTACAAACTACGTAAGTAATATTACTATTATTAGTAAGGAACTAATCTCCTAAATATACATCCTTTTTAGCTAATCTAGCGTTTTCTACCTTCTTACTCTCTTCTTTAAGTATATAAATTCGCTGCTAAAGCGCCTAATATTATAGGTTGTAGGTTTTCTTAGCTTTATTAATTGTATATACTATTACAATAGAGATAACCTCTCTAAATGTAGTAACAATCCTAACTAGAAGATTATTTACCTAGAGTAGTACCTAAAACCTTGTTAAAGTAGAATCTAGTTGCGTTTTTAAAACTAGGGCCTTAGCGTGTAGAGTATTAGTAGCTGTTAATAGGTTAATAGGCGCTAGAAGGAGTAGTATTTTCGAGGCAGCTAGCTAGGTTAGGTATAAATAAGACGTAGTTTATAGGTTATAGGATGTATTATCTATAGCTAGCTAGGTTAGGTATAAATAAGATATAGTTTATAGGTTCGAGTACGTATTATTTATAGCTAGGTGCTTCTTATACGTAAGGTAGGTCTTATTTATAGTAAGGCTTTAAGATCCTAATATACTATATATATCTATTGTAGCTTATAGATTGTATATAGCGTAAATAGTATAGTAGTAAAGAATAAAATACATTAATTAATATTACGTATTAAAATGTTTCTTAGTTTAGCTCTCTACGCTAATTAGAATTAACTATTAAGGACTAATCTAAGGTAGCTGCAAGTAGTCTATAGGGAACTTAGATTAACGCATAATAGTAAAAAGAGTTAACTATAGATTAGTTAGATAGCTGCGTACAATAGCTATCCTAGTAGTATAGATACTTAAGGGTAATTAGCCTAGTAGAGAACTTTATATTGTTAAGATCTATAATTTATACTAGTATCTTTAGAGATAAACGCTACTAAACCGCGTTTTCGCTAATACTTAAGCCTCTTAGTATTATATTAAAGAGAGCACTAATAGTATTAGGTAATAGATAACAAATAAGTATATATAAGTAAGTAAGGTTTAATATATTCTAGCCTAGTAAATCTACTCTTGTTTACTTAGGTATATACGTTTCTACTAGTTTTAGCTCTATGTATACTTACTATTATATTTACTTATTTCTTGCGTCTCTTAACTTTATAGATTCTAGTAGTGTCTTGCTTTTATTATTAGCTACAAGCATAAGACTAAGTAGAGTAGAGAGGTAGCTAAATATACCTAGTTAATCCTTTATCTATTAGGCTAAGCGCTACCTCTATAGAGATTCTTTAATTAGAGGAGCTTCCTCCTCTACTAGCTTGTTGTTAATTTAGGTTAACATACTATCTATAACATTTAGTAGTATATTAGTGTACTTCGCGCCTAGGTAATTGTCTAGATAATTTTTTATCTCGATTTTACTAAGATACTACATAGCTATAATTAGTCTATACCTAAAGCTAATTGTTAATTATAGACGCTATACATAGAATCTACACTATTACAATACCTTAGTATATATTGTTCTACGCTATCTACTTTTATGCGTTAGCAAAACTATTAAAAACCTAATATACTTATACTACTTTACTATATATAGAAATATAAATAGGATTGTTCTTGATTATTAATAGGTAATAACAAAGTAGTTATATTTAGCTACTTAGGCGAAAAGTTTTATAGTTAGGCCTAGAAATTAGTATACTAATCGTAAGCTTAGGTTTAAGATTCTCTAAGAGCCCCTTACTAAAGTTACGTAAGTATTAGATCTACTTTACGTTGTTGCGCTAGGTAGCGTAAAAAGCTTCTTCCTTTTATAGCCTAACTAGTTTAATTTTCTATTTAGGTATAGTATAGATTATTCTAGTATTCTATATTTAGCTAATTACTACAAAGGAGCTATAAACAATAGTTCTATACAATAACTATAGACCCTAGCTCCTTATACCTAACTATCTTTAGAGTTATATACTAGATAAATTAGCAGAGCCTTATCTAGAGGCCTTTAAAGAATAGCTAGAAAGCGAGGGTTCTTTTATTCTAATAGAGCTAGGTTTCGAAAGATATACAAATATAGAGAAGAGTCTAACTAGTACTTTTTTTTAGACTGTAATAAATATACTATTTAAATAGATTACGAAGAATGTAAGGAGTTACAAACGTATAGTATAATAGTACTAAGTATATATTAGGAGCTAATAATCTAGGGTATATTACGAGTAGAATCTAGAGGACGTTAGATATACAATCCTAGCTACAAACAACTTCTCGTATCTATCTAATAAAGAGGTAGTTTATCTCTATATATAAAAACTCTATTTAGTAAAGAGAAAGACTTTGTACTAGGTACGGCTATATATTACGCAATAAGTAAAGAAGAGGAGAAATATTATATTAGTAGTAACGTTAAATTCCTTTAGTTAAAGTAAAGAATTTTAACTATTATACTATAGAAAGGATACCTATAATTAATTAATATACAATATAAAAATATTTACTATTATAGAGACTATTATTGCTACTAATTGCAAGCTATCTTGCATTATCGAAAGATAGCGCTTAGAATTTGTTCTTAGGCTACGTATTCCTAGTAGTATTGCGTAGAGTTAGCCGCTTGTATTAGGTGTAAGCTAAATACAGTATACTAGTTAAAGTTAGTGTCTAGAATTTGTTCTTAGGCTATATATTCCTAGTAGTATTGTATAGAGTTAGCTGCTTGCATTAAGTGTAAGCTAAATATAGTATACTAGTTAAAGTTAGTGTCTAGAATTTTTTCTTAGGCTACGTATTCCTAGTAGTATTGTATAGGATTAATAGGCTATATTAGTTGTTAAGATAGTTCTATACACGCTTAGGAGCGCGCAGAGTTAACTAGTCCTAAAGTCTAGCCTATTTTAGTTGCGGTATTAATATTATTATTCTTATATTATTCTTATAACAAGGCAGTATCTTTATAGACAAAGGTGCAATTCCCTATAGGGTTATTAATAAGTAATAATAAATATATAGAAGTGTATATACCTTCTAGTAACTTGATATAGCTAAAAATTAGTAACGTAGAGTTAGGCACTTTACTACTATTCTCTTCGGTACGCCTAATCTTTCTATATTGCTTAGATTTAGGCAACCTACCTAACTTCTATTTCTTAGTTTATAGATTAAGTACACTACAAATTTTCCTATAGCTAGCCTATATTTCTAGCACCTACTATATAATAAAATTAGGACTACTAATAAAACTAGAGCCCTTTTTTAGACTATATATTTTTTTAAGGTAGTCTTTTAACTTTTTAAGAGCCTTAATTATAATATCCTTGTCTTTATATTAGAGAGATACGTATTACTATAGGTAGGATAGTGCAACTATTTAAAGTAAGTATACTATCTATTACTATAGTAAATTTACTTACTTAGAGAGAAAGCTATTATAGCTAGAGTAAGTAGCTAACCCTTCTTATATAGTATATAAACAATATCGTTATTAATTTAAGAAACTATACCTAGTATCCTTTGTAGCTACTAAGTGTTTTTACTATTAACTCCTATAACCTCTAACAAACTATAGGCCTTATCTTTAGTAAGAAGCTTTAACTACAAATACGCGATAATAAATACAAGAAAGTAGAATACTAATCTCTATACCCTAACTTCTACTTAATTTGCATTCTTAATAAGAGATATAATTCCCTTAGCTAACGCTTTACTCGTTTAACTTAATAATACATCTAGATCTTTTAATATAGTATCTAGAATAAGTAATAAGGTTAGAATAGATTAGAAGTTAGAACTTTTAATAGCCTTAGTCGTAGCTTCGCTAAGTAGGTTAGTAAGGTTCCTCTAGATCTCTTTAATAACTTTAATACTTTTATTACTATATTTTACTATATAATTTCTTAGTAGTTTTAAAGCTCTTAGGTTGAAATTTATAACTTCTAGAGTTAGTATTTAGCTTATATCTAGTAGTAGTAGTAGTAGTAGTAAGATAATATAATTATTTATAGGGGTTTTAGTATAGGTATTATTAGTTTAGCAAGATATCTACTAAAGAGAGCTATCTAATCTTTAGCTACTTTTATATTCTAGAAGCTAGGCTTTAAGTTCTATAAGTCTCTTTTTAAGTTCTATAATCTTGTTCTTAAGTTAGATCTCTCTAGATTGGATTTAGTTTATATTAGGTAAAGTAGAAGAAGATACTAAAGAGCTACGCTTTAGGCAAACCCCTCGCACTAAACTAAAAAAGAGTAGAGGTTAAACCTCTACTCTATTTTAGTTAGCGTAAGCTACTATATAGTTCTACAATAATAGTTATATATAGCCCTATCCTAACTTACTACGCGTATAGAATAGTATAATTGTATTTATCCTCTAGTACTATAGCTCGCTTCTAGCTATTGCTATATAAAAGGTTGTAAATATTCGTCTATTATATTATAGCTATACTTACTTTATATCTAGCTATCTTAATCGTGCTAACTTCTAGTCTATAATAAATATTCTAAGTAAGGAAAGTATTTGCAAAAGTAAGGCGATTTAAATTAAATAACCTTACTAAAAGGATACGGGCTAGTTCTATATATGCCCCTTAAAAGGCTGTAACGTCCTCTATCTTACTACCTTTATTAGTCCTTTACTAGTTACTTTCTTATAGGTTTATGCTGCGCCGACAGCTATCTACTATATAACTAGATTTTCTCTTATTCTCTAATTATATCTTTAAACTATCTAGGCTTAATTACTTATATAGTAACTAATCTTATACTTACGCTTATATAGCTACTGCGCCTATAGAAAGAGTAGAAGTAGTCTATATAGGTATAGCAATAGCTCCTAATTCTCTATAGTATCTTAGTTATTACTACTATTACTATTTCTATTATCTAGTATAAGTTAGGAGTACACTATACTCTTTAGTGCTTATTATAAGCCTCCTAGATAATAGGTGTAGGTAGTTAAGTATACATCCCTATCTACTAACAAAGAATTAATTTAACTAATAGGCTAGTATAATATACTTAAAAGGTTCTTCTACCTAACCCTATTTAAAAAGCCTATTTAGTATACATTATAAGCTAGTATATATATAGAAGCCTTAGGCTTTATAGAGTTATAGATATCGTCTACTCTAGATTAGAAGTTTATAATTCTAATTAGAGTATACCTACTTTAATTTATAGTAAGTCTCTTTATTAGCTCTATTACTATCTTAAGTAAAAATAAAATCTTAAAATAGATACTTTTTATCTTTATAGAGACTTATACACTTATAGCCTTTACGATTATAGTATATATATTATTTATTAATATTTATAACGTTACTTTAACTCTTCTTGTAAGTTAAAAAGCTAGTAAGTTAGCTAGTACTAAATAGAGTAGATAATCGCTATAGAGAGTAGTAAGATACTTAGTCTATTAACTATATAGCGACTCCTTAGTTACTTTCTTAAATTAAAGCTACTTAAGAGTTAATTGTAAAAGGATAATAGCATATATATTTAGTAGAGTAGTGCTTAGTATAATAATTGTTCTTAACTTAGAACTTGCTAACCTTATATTACACTTAGTCTTACTCCCTACGATAGTACTAAAAACGTTATTTAGCGCCTATCTCTATCCCTTTTGAAATACTACGAGGACCTGTTATTCTACTATTAGTTTTAGGTTACATTTACTTACCTTCTACCTTCCTACGTACCTTAATATCGTGCAGTCTATAGGGTTAGGACGTAGTGTACTCTGTATTAGTTCTAATAAAAGCAAAGTATAGTTGTTAGTAGTAAATTATATTCTATTAAAAGCTTTTTTACATAGTATTATTGTTTGTTTAAGTAGGGTATAGACCTTTATTACTTTTCTAATATATCTTTTTATTATAAAACTTCTATAAAATTATCTTATTATACTAAGTAATATCTATTTAAGTTAGAATAATTTAGTTAATAAGGAATAATACAACCTATTACCTCTAGTACCTTATATAGAGATACTAACAAAAATTGTTGTATACGTGCAATACTAATCTCTAGGGTAGTAATCTATAGGATTCTAGAGTTTAATAAGTATCTACGTTATAGTATAAGATATAGTGTATCTTATATATAATATAACCTAGGCTACTTCCTAACCTATATTAAGTAAAGAAAGCAATATTGTAAGATTAATAGTGCGATATAGTTGCTTACAATAGGGCTGATACTAGGTATTACTATAGCTAAGCCTAGAATTACCTCTCTTAGGTGTGTAGGAGCTAACAATTAGAA
Organism: Ophiosphaerella korrae; assembly: GCA_028456385.1. NCBI lineage: Eukaryota > Fungi > Ascomycota > Dothideomycetes > Pleosporales > Phaeosphaeriaceae > Ophiosphaerella > Ophiosphaerella korrae. The sequence continues at coordinate 2,625 of JALNQF010000637.1, read as the reverse complement.
AGAGGTTATAGTAAATAGTATATTATATACATATCCTAACAAGGCTAAAGTACTTTTTATCTTACTCTTTTCTCTTTAGTAAGTTACCCCTTCCCTTATATACGTATATACTTACCTTGCACGCCTCTTTACGTTATATTATATATTGTTAACTAAATAGCTAATAAATTATCTTAAGATAAGAGAAATAATACTATTGTATTTAGAGCCTCGTAAATCTAAGTAGGTGCTACTAACTCTAGATTTTAAACTTCTATTAAGATATCTTAAGTATAGCTGCAAATCTACAGCAAATTTAACTATACTCCTTACATATTATAAGTTATCTAGTCTTAGTAATCTATATCCTAGGAATTACTTTTATACATAGCTAATCTAACCTATACTAGCTTCTAAGCTAGTATCTCTACAAACTTTAATACTCTTAGATATAAATTTTTGTAATTATAATAATTTATTAGTTCTACTAAGAACTATTCTTACTTGTAATTCCTAAGATACTACTAACGATATTAATTAAGCGTAGCCTTTTTAGTAGCAAGGCTATAGTAACAGCTACTCTACTCTTACTCTAACTATTAATTTACTAGAGAGAGAACTTAGCCTATAGCTTAATATTACTTAATCGCTACTATAAAAGGATCTCTAGGCTACTACTAGTAGTATTAATTAAGCGTAGCCTTTTTAGTAGCAAGGCTATAGTAATAGCTACTCTACTCTTACTCTAACTATTAATTTACTAGAGAGAGAACTTAGCCTATAGCTTAATATTACTTAATTGCTACTATAAGAGGATTGTAATAAGAGCGCCTATAGCTATTTACTACTACTAGAGACAGCTAATAGTAGTAGCTGTAGCTATCTACTATACTAACAATTACCTAAAAATAATAGTAACTACTACTACCCTAAAGAGGGTAAGGCTAGCTACAGCTATAAGCTAACACTTCTTAAATATAAATATAAGTTAGTTACTTTATAGCCTACCTAGAAAGAACTATTTAATAGCTATCTAGTAGGTACATAAACTTGTACTTAAAGCTATTCTACTATAGTAAGAAGACTTATATTAGCTTTTAGTTTTCTTCTACTATATACCTTCTTTATTATAAGTAAGAGATATAGTATATATAGTTATAGTGCGCATCCTTACTTCTATAAATTCTCTAACTATAATTGTATAGAAAGTAACTATAGTTTTTCTTGTAAGTACAACCTCGTTAACTATATAAAGCGTGTTTACAAATATAATAGCTTAGTAACTACTTAGAACAAGCTAATAGCTATAGCTTTACTTCCTACGCCTCTACCTCTACCTTATTAATTAGACATTATAAAGTAGTATCTATTCGATTTTCTCTATTAGATAGGAAGAATACTATTAGACGCTATTATTGTTTTCAAGGATATCTTACATCTATTTAAAGGCTGCGTATTAGAGACTACTATCCTAAACTTCCTTAAGGAACATTTAGTAAACCTAGCTCCTAGTTAACTTATAGTTATAACAACTAATAAGTTAGATCTATTGTAATCGCAGTTTGTATATAGAAGTTAATTCTAGGGATTTATACTATATCTCTTTTAATTAATTAATTACTATAATACGTAAAAATAGAACGCTTTACAATGCTAAATTGTGTTACATGTATTAAATAATATTATTAGCTTAAGTACTTTATACTAGGTTTCTATAGCTACCTAATCTATTATATATATATATTTATACAACGTTGTTTTAGTACAAATAGAACTAGTGTAGCTAGCTAGCTAATTAGCGATTAATTGTTTACAACCTCTCTCCCTTTCTCCCTTTATTATAATTTGTATTTATACTAGGTAGCAAGGTCGCTTGCAATAAACTATATTAAGTTAGCCCTTAGCGCTAACTAACTCTAAGCTATATATTCTTACTAGACCTACTACTAAGGACTAATTAAAACTACTTATAAAGCGCCTATAACGTTCCTTTTTTAAACTATTTATATTTCCCTATAAGTAAGAACTTAGTATAAGTTAATAACTATAAAGGCGCCTAGAGACTATGTTTTTAGTTAAAACATATTAATAGTAATTATCTAAATAGTTAATTTAGCTCTATACTATAGATTTATCTAGCCCTATAAAAATTTTATAGTTACTTTCTCTACCTATCTAGCTAGCTATATAATAGGCAAACTACAACGCGACAATAGATATAAATAGATTACCTTAAATAGATTAGTTAAAATAGTCTTTAGAGGAACATAGTAATAGCAATAACACGAAACTCTTACCCTCTAGTATAGGGTCTAAAATTAAAACCGCTTATAGTCTTCTATACAATTAATAGTAAGGTAAGTTATAGTATAGTAAATATAAAGAGTATTTTGTAACTTGCGTCGACTTTATTTATTACGTGCGCTAGGTGCATAACTACAATATACTATTCTACCCTTACTTTAGTCTACTTTATTACATAAGATATTTTTATAACTACTATCTAGATAAGACTATACTTTACTATAGTCTAGGTAGAGGCTATAAATAGTATAGTCTTTTAATAGTGTACTATATAGTAAGTCTACTACTCTCTCTAATATATTAACTATTACCTAGTACTAATACTCTAGAAATAGTTAATTT
>JALNQF010000636.1:0-18589 GCA_028456385.1 Ophiosphaerella korrae | reverse complement strand
TACTAAGAGTTTAGACTAACGCGTTAGTTCCTTAATATTACTAGCTAGAGTATAATTAGTAAGTACTAGAAGATTAACAAGCTCTAGTGTATTTATAACCTCTATAGTAGAAGCTAAGTTAATTTAATCTTAGATTTTATATATAACGTATCTTAACTATAGCTAAGTTAGCTACGTAGTATAGTCTATATTAGTTTTTAACGTTATAGTTAGATTATATTAAGTAATACTAGCTATCTTAGTGTAGCTTTAAGCTATAAGAAAGTAGGAGATATATACTTTTTTAAGTGCGCGTAATTAACACTAGGTATAGTACTCTATTTGTTGCTTAGCTTAATACTTAAGTTAATACTTAAGCTAGAGTAGTTAGGTTTAAGTAGGTACTAGTTTACTTAACTTAATTAAAGTAGTAAGACTCTTAATTATTAGATTTAAAGGAAGTTATAGTAGTTTAATAAAAATGCTTTTTTATAATAGCTATATAAGGGCCTTATTAGAGAGGGATACTAAGGCTTTTAGAAAAGCCTTTTTTTAGATTAATTACTTATAACTTAAAGGTACTAGGTATAAACTAAGTAGAATCTTTTTTCTACTATCTATCTCTAGCTATACACTCTATATATATATCTACAATATAGTAGTCTTAGCTAAGTCTTTTAATATAGTAGTAAGCTAGATTCTTAATACCTCTTCTATTAAAGTGCTAGTTTCTTTATTATATTAGTTATACTAACGTAGTCTATCTCCTTATATATAAGATTCTTTATTTAATTCCTTTATTTATAAAAGTTAAAGCTATAATCCTTTTAGCTATAGTAAAGTTAGTAGCTTAGTAATTATATATATAATCGCGTATCTAATCGCGTATTAAGTATCTAATCGTGCAACTTATCTAATAGCTATAAGGTAAAAGATTAGTCTTTAGAGTCTTTTTCTTTTTCTAGCTTAAGTAGAGCTATACCTAATATTTATTTTTTAAGCTTTATATAATTAATAATCTTATATATAGAGTTTCTATAGTTAAAATATATAAAAAGCTAGTAATTAGTTTTATCTCTATACTTCTTAGGCTTAGCTAGGTTATTTTATACTAGTTTATCTTACTTTACTTTTTTTAAAGTTTTTTTTATCTTTTTCTAACTCTAACTAGTTTATTTAGTAGTTTTTCTTCTTTTCTTTAACTTCTTTAGTCTATAATAGTTATATTTACCTTTTTATATATACCTAGTATTAGTATATAATATTAGCTTACTCTTCTACTTAAGTAAGTATTATTAGCTTTTCTAGTAGAAGAAGTACTAATTAATCTTATATTACGTATAATAGTACCCTTATATACTCTAATACTTATAGCTCTAGAGTTTAGCCTAGTAGCTCTTCTTAAAGTAAGTATATATTATTATAGGCGTAACAAGAGAAATTAAGATAGAACTAATTAGTTATAACTTAGATACTAATAAAGTATAAGACAAGTAGAGTAATAACTTTAATTAGAAAACTACTTATAATTAAAATACGTAGTAGTAATCTATAATAACGTATAATAAATTAAAGTAATCTATAATTACGTACTATAAATTAAGGGCAATCTATAGTGTTATATAAATAGATTAGTATAAGTATATAGTTAATAATAATACGTATTATTAGGATAGTATTAGTAATCTAATCTCTAACCTAGAACGCTAATACTTAATATTATATATACAAATTACCTATTATTTATAGTTATTACTAATTATAATATAATCTTTAGTTATTAACTCTTAATCTACTAATACTCCTAAAGGGCTACTATAGTTAATAATAGGTAACCTATTATACTTTACTAATTTAGTTATTAAGAGAAGTAAAGCGTAAGTAGTATATAGTCTAAGCTAATATAATAGTAAGAAGTTTAACTAAGAAAAAAGTAAAGTACTTCTAAGTAGTTATAAATTAGATAATACTATATAGAAAGTAATTAAAGAATATATAAATAACTTAATCTTAGAAAAAGAAGATATAAAGATAGTAATTAATACGTTAGAAATCTAGAATAAAGAACTTTAGGATTATAAAAAGTAAAATAAAGTATAAATTAAGGCTATTATAGAGAGATAAAACTAGATAGAACTAATTACCTAGAGACTAGAAATAAGTATAATAAAGAAACTACTTAAAATACCTATACTTAAAAAGTTTAATAAAACAAGAGTAAAACTAAAACCTTTTATAGCTTTAGTATAACTCTAAATTAATATATAAGTACTATACTTTAATAAAAAAGATAAGAAAGTAATATATATTAGAATATACTTTAAAGAAGATATAATAAGATAGTTTAAACCTTACTAGATAGACTATATAATATACGCCCTAGTAACTTAGAAAGATAAAATAATAGCTATCTTTAGAAGTTATAAATACTTTACTAAATAAATAAGAGTAGTATTTAGAGATATAGATATTACCTAATATATTACAACTATAACAAGAGAAAATTAGATAGAACTAATTAGCCTTACTATAGAAGATAATAACGTATATAACCTATAAGAAAATAAACTTAATTAAGAAACTAACTATAATAGAGATATATAATAAATTCGTAAATTCGCGATTTTAGTAAATATAAAGTTATAAAGTAGATACGTAATAAATTTATAAATTTACGATCTTAGTAAATATAAAGTTGCGAAGTTACTAAGAAGGTGTAAGTATATAGTTTACTAAAATACGTATTATTAAGATAGTATTAGTAATTTAATTATTAACTACAAGCGACAATATATTAATATTATAAGAATTATTCTATTATTTATAGCGTAATACTAATTACACTACAAGCTTTTATTATTATCTTCTAATCTCCTAGTACTTCTAAAGGGTTACTATAGTTAATAATAAGAAACCTATTATACTTTACTAATCTAGATATTAGAAGAAGTAAAGTATAAGTAGTATATAGTCTAAGCTAATATTATAGTAAAAAGTTTAACTAAAAAAAGAGTTAAAGTACTCTTAATTAGTTATAAGTTATATAATACTATATAGAAAGTAATTAAAGACTACTTAAATAACTTAATCTGTAAAAAAGAAAATATAAAACTAGTAATTAATACCTTAAAGATATAGAATAAAGAACTCTAAGACTATACTAAATAAAATAAAGCTTAGATTAAAGCTATTATTAAAGGATAGAACTAGATAGAATAAATTACCTAGAGACTAGAGATAAGTATAATAAAGAAACTACCTAAGATACTTATACTTAAGAAGTTTAATAGAATAAAAGAAAAACTAAAACCTTTTATAGTAGTAGTATAACTTTAGATTAATATATAAGTACTATACTTTAATAAAGAATATAAAAAGGTAATATATATTAGAATAAACCTAAAAGAAAATATAATAAAATAGTTTAAATCTTACTAGATAGACTATATAATATACGCTCTAGAAATATAAAAAGATAAAACTAAAGATATCTTTAAAAGTTATAAATACTTTACTAAACAAATAAAAGTAGTATTTAGGAATATAGATATTACCTAATAAGCTAAAGAAAAGCTTAAGAGGCTTATATAATATAAGATTATTCCTAAGTATATATTATAATTTATATAACTATTATAAAATATAAACTAAATTAGGTATCTTTAATATTATAATTTAGATAAGGATTAAACTTAAAAGTCTAATACAAGATAATATATATAAAGAAACTAAAAATACTAAAAGCTCTAAAATAATAGGTAATATAAATTAATAATAATCTTTAAGAATAGAAAAAGAATAAGTATAAAAGATAACCTAGAAACTAAGATACTAGGGACTCTATAATCCTTAATACTAATAAGGATAAGAAAAAGAAGAAAAATAGAGACTTTACGTACTTTAGCTATAGTAAGAAAAGCTACTACTTAAAAGATTATTAGTTAAAATAGAGAAACGATATAGTATATTATAAATATAGGAAGCTAGAAAACTTTATAAAAGATTATAGAAGTAAAGATCTTAAAAATAATAAAGAAGCTTAGTTAAAAATAACTAAAAGTAAGAAAGAAGTAGTAAAAGCGTAAGCTAAACGTTAAGAGAAAGTAGCTAGGAGTAAAGAATTATAATATATAATACTTTACTAGACTTTTTATTATAAAGATAACTACTATATATATCTTTTTAGTAAATAGAGAGTAAGATAGTTCCTATAGAAAATTAGAGTAGTAGTAATAAAAAGAATAAAAGTATAGCTAAAAAATATAGTATATATAATAGACTTACTAATAGAAGACTTAAAAAGAGAAGAGCCCTAGATTCTATTAATCTAGGCTAAAAGACTAGTACTAGATAAAGAGACTACTATAGCTTCTTCTAAAAGATAATAAAAAAGTAAGAAATAGATTAATATAAAAGATATAAAGTATACCTAGTTAAAGAAATATATCTATAATAGCTATATAATAATAGATATTAAAGAATAAAATAAAGAAGAGAAGTTTATTTAGAAATACTTACTAGTTATAAGTATAGAAAAAGTATATAAAGACTAGAAAGAATATAATCTTAAAGTAAAAAAGTTTATAATATTCTAATAATAGATAGAATAATATATAGTAATAGTAAGTAGAATACTTATATAAAGTGAATAGTAGTTCTTTATAAGAAAGATATAATAGATTAATAAAGCCTATATACTATAAGTACTAATAGTATACTATATCCTAGTAATAACAAGACTTAGAATAGATAAATACTAGGTAGGAGATAACAAGAGAATAAATCTAGAACATCTAGTATATACTAAGATATTATAGATATTATACCTAAATATAAATTACTATATATATAGAGAATACAAGGTATATAATTACGTATAGCTAGTATAAAGAAAAGAATATAACTACGTAAATACAATTATAAAAAAAGATTTCTAAAGTTAAAAAATAATTAGAATACCTAATAAAGAATATATAGTAATTAGACTAAGACCTAAACTATCTAAAGAATATATTTAAGAAAAGCTATCGTATAAATATACTTATAATAAATATCCTAAATATAAAAACTATAAGTGTAAAACAAAGTAATAGCTCTAGAAAAATAGATAATTTAAAAAAAAACTTAAGTAAAAAAAGCTAGAAAGTATAAAAGGCCTATATATTATAAAGATAGGTATATACTAAAGAAAGAAAGTATAGCTAATAATTAAGAGTAAGGCTATAAAGAACTTTATATTTAAGAAATTTATAGAAAGTTAAGGAATAACTAAGTATAATTAAAAGATAACTATTTTAGGAACCTATTTAGTTTAAAACAATACCCTCTACGCTAAAGCTAGAAAGATTAGAAATTAAGAATATAGTTATAGATATAATATTAGGAATACTATAGTTATAAGTAATTAACTTAAGAATTAATTAAAAAACAAAGAAAATTAGTGTTATAGTTATAACAAGAGAAAATCGATTTAAGCTAATTAGCTGTACTATAGATAATAACAACACATATAACCTATAAGGTAACGAACTAGACTAGAAAACTAACTATAATAGAGATACGTAATAAATTCGCAATTTATAATCTTAGTAAATATAAAGTATAAAGCTAAGTACGTAATAAATTTATAATTTATAATCTTAGTAAATATAAAGTATAAAGCTAGCTAAGAAGCCTAAGTATATAGTTAGTAGTAATACGTATTATTAGGATAATATTAGTAATCTAATCTTTAACTAAGAATACTAATACTTAATATTATATACACAAATTATCTATTATACTTAGTTATTACTTAATTATAATATAAGCTTTTGTTATTACTTTATAATCTACTAATACTCTTTAGGTACTAGGAAGTTAACCCTAGTAATACCTATTACACCTTACTAATTTAGTTATTATAAGAAGTAAAGCGTAAGTAGTATATAGTCTAGCTAATATAATAGTAGAAAGTTTAAAAAACTTAAAAGTACTTATAAGTAGTTATAAGTTAGATAATACTATATAGAAGGTAATTAGAGACTATATAAATAACTTAATCTTAGAAAAAGAAGATCTAAAAATAGTAATTAACGCTTTAGAAATATAGAACAAGGAACTATAAGACTACTTAAAGTAGAATAAAGTATAAATTAAAGCTATTATAGAAGGATAAAACTAGATAGAATTAATTACTTAGAGACTAGAAATAAGTACAATAAAGAAACTACCTAAGATACCTATCTTTAAGAAGTTTAATAGAACAAGGAAAAAACTAATACCTTTTATAGTATTAGTATAACTCTAGATAGATATATAAGTACTATACTTTAATATAGAAGAAAAAAAAGGTAATATATATTAGATTATACTTTAAAGAAGATATAATAAGATAGTATAAACCTTACTAGATAGATTATATAATATACGCTCTAATAATATAGAAAGATAAAACTAGAGCTATCTTTAGAAGTTATAAATACTTTACTAAATAAATAAACGTAGTATTTAGAGATATAGATATTACCTAATAGGCTAAAGAAAAACTTAAAAGGCTTATATAGAGTAAGAGTATTCTAGTATATATATTATAATTTAAATAACTAGTATAAAATATAGAATAGAATAAAGTATCTTTAATATTACAATTTAAATAAAGACTAAATAAGAGAATCTAATACAAAATAATCTATATAGAAAAACTAAGGATATTAGAAGCCTTAAAACAATAGGTAATATAAATTAACAATAACCTCTAAGAATAGAAAAAGAATAAATATAGGAACTAACTAGGAAACTAGAATAGTAGAGATCCTATAATCCTTAACGCTAACAAGGATAAAAAGAAAAAGAAAAATAAAGACTTTACGTACTTTAACTATAGTAAGAAGAGCTACTACGTAAAAGACTACTAATTATAGAAGAAAAAAGATATAGTATATTATAAATATAAGAAACTAAGATACTTTATAAAAGATTATAGAAGTAAAGACTATAAGAAAGATAAAGAAATATAGTTAAAGATAACTAAGAAGAAGAAAGAAGTACTATAAGTATAGGCTAAACTTTAAGAGAAGGTAGCTAAGAGTAAAGAATAGTAATACGTAATACTCTATTAGGCCTTTTATTACAATAATAACTACTATATATACTTTTTAAGTAAATAAAGAGTAAGATATTTTCTATATAAGAATTAAAGAGTAGTAGTAATAAAAGAAAATAAAATATAAGTATAGCTTAATAAAATAAGACGTATAATAGACTTACTAATAGAAGATTTAGAAAGGTAGAAGCCTTAAACCCTATTAATCTCTACTAAAGGACTAGTAGAAGATAAAAAGACTACTATAGTTACCTCTAAAAAATTATAAAGTAATAAAAGAGAAAGTAATATAAGAGGTATAAAGTATACCTAGTTAGTATATAGCTATAATAGCTATATAATAATAAATATAGAGAAATAAAATAAAGAATAGAAGTTTATTTAGAAATACTTACTAGTTATAAGTATAGAGGAAGCGTATAAAGATTAGAAAATACGTAATCCTAAGAATATAAAGTTTATATTATTCTAATAGTAGATAAAGTAATAAATAGTTATAGTAAGAAAAATACCTATATAAAGAGAATAGTAGTATCTTATAGAAAAAATATAAGAGATTAATAAAGCCTATATACTATAAGTACTAGTAGTATACTATATCCTAATATAGAAGACACCTAGTAAAGATAGATACTAGGAAAGAAATAAAGAAAGAATAAATCTAGAATATCTAGTACACTTTAAAATAGTATAGTTATTATACTTAAATATAAATTATATTATATATAGAAACCTTAAAGTAAGAAAAAATATATAGCTAATATACTAAAAAAACTACGACTATATAAAAGTAATCTTAAGATTAGATATCGCTAGATAGGAAATAATACCTAAAGATAGATATATAGTAGTAAGGCTAAGACCTAGACTATCTAAGAAATATATCTTAGGAGAACTATAGTATAAATATACAAATAATAAATATTTAAAATATAAAGAATAAAAACTTTAAGTAGAGCTATAGCTCTAGAAAAATAGATAATTTATAAAATTTCTTAAGTAAGAATAGCTAGAAGGTATAGGAGGCCTATATATTACAAAAACAAGTATATACTAAAGAAAGAAAGTAGAATTAATAATTAATAGTAGAGATATAAAAAACTTTATATTAAAGAAGTTTATAGAAATACAAGGAATATATTATATAATAAAAAAGTACCCTTAATAATTAAGTATAATTAAAAGAAAACTATTCTAGAAACCTATTAGGTTTAAGATAGTTCTCTCTATACTAGAACTAGAAAGAATAATAATTAAAAATATAGTTATAGATATAATAATAATTAATAATAAATAAGAAATTATATTAGGAATACTATAGTTATAGATAGCAAACCTATATATTAATTAAAAAATAAGAAAAATTAGCTACTATAAAATAGAAAAGCTAAAGGCTAATATAAGTACTTATAAAGGAGAATTCTTAGAAGAATATAAAAAATAGGAATAATAGCTTATAGAACCTAAAGACTATCTCTTAGAATATTAGCTATAGGACTTAGTAATAGAACTAGAAGAAGGTAAAAACGTAGGATAGAGCCTAGTTTACAAAAAAATAGAAGAAGAATCTAAAATTAAGTAAGTATTTATACAAGATATAATAAAAAAAAGATACATAAAAGAATCTAAATCCTTAGTAGTATATAGACTTATATTTATAGATAAAAAGAGAATAAGTAATAAGAGACTTTACGTAGACTTTAGGAAAACTAATATAGTTATAAACAAGAACTAATACTCCGTACTATAAATAGATAAAATATAAAGTAAGCTATAAAAAGTAAAAATCTTAATAAAACTAGATATCTAGAACGCCTACTACTAAATTAGAATTAAGAAAGGTAATAAATAAAAAATAGCGTTTAGAACGTAATAGAGACTATATAAATACCTAGTTATACTCTTTAGCTTAATAAACGTACTAGCTATATTTTAAGAAAGAATTAATATAGTACTAAGAGAGTACTTAGATATATTTATATTTATATACCTAGATAATATCCTTATATTCTTAGAAATAGAGGAAGAACATATATAGTATATATATAAGGTGCTAGAAAGACTAGTAGAAAATAAATTATTTCTTTAGATAAGAAAATACAAATTCTATATAAAAGAAATAGATTTCTTTAGATTTATTATAGAGCTAGGAAAAATTAAGATAAACTTAAGAAAGATTAAATTAATTAATAAATAGCTAATACTAAAGAACTTAAAAGAAGTATAATAATTTTATAGGCTAGTAAATTTTTGTAGAAAATTAATAATAAGATAGTCTAAAGATATAGAACTAATAACTAGATTTATAAAGAAATATACGCTATTTAAATAGATAGAAGAATACAATAAGGTATTTAGATAGATTTAGAAGAAGTTTATAGAAAATCTAGTTATTAGAATATATAACCTAGACGTACTAGTAATAGTAAAAATAGACGTATTTAACTTAGTCTATAGGATAGTACTAATACAAGAAGACCTAAGAACTAAATAAGAATACTTAGTTAAATATTTTTCTAAGAAAATAAAGCTAGTAGAGCTTAACTACCTAATCTATAATAAAGAGATACTAGTAATCTACAAAGTATTTAAATAATAGAAAGTATACCTATAAGGAGTAAAGTATAAAATAAAGGTCTATATAGACTATAAGAATCTTATAAGATTTATACTAAATAAAGAACTATCTTAACACTATATAAGATAGTAGGAATTCCTATTAATATTTAATTTAGAAATTATATATATAAAAGAAAAAGATAATTAACTTATAGATACTTTTAGTAGAAGACTAGACTTATAAGAAAAAGTAAGCACTACTAGTATAGTTCTAGTTAAGAATAAAGAAGAATACCTAGTCCTAAATATACCTAAAATAGCTACTACGCTTAAAAGGAAGAATAGCGAGCTAGATAAATAGATTTAGAAAACAATATAAGAAGTATCTAAAGAAATAAAGAAATTAGAAATCTAAAAAGAATTTATATAAGCTTATAAAAGAACGTATATCTTAGGTAAGATATAGAAAGAATTTATACAATAATTCTATAAGCTACTAGTATATAAATACTAAGGAATTAAAAAAACGCTAAATAGACTCCTAAAAGACTACTATATCCTAAGAGCAAGTTAACTAGTAGAAGAAGTACTATAAGATTATATAGAATATTATAATAATAAGTATAATAGATACGTACTATATAAGATACTATAACTAGTTAAAGTACTAGAGTAACTCTAGAAAACAATAATAATAGACTTTATTATAAAGCTACCTAAGTTAAAAGACCTAATATTAGAGGTTAAGTATAATAGAATTCTAATAATAGTAGGTAAACTTATAAAGTATATATACTTTATACTATATAAAAAGAAAAGTAAGATAGATATTACTATATATTAAGTTCTAGGAACTATAATAAGCTAATATAGTATACTAGATAAGATAATTATAGATAGAGATATAAGATTTATATTAAAACTATAGGGAATAATAATAGAGTAATTAGGAATATAATATATAATGTTAATAGTATATTATCTATAAATAAATAGATAATTAGAACGAATAAATTAGATAGTAGAATAATACCTAAGATACTACTTTAACTATAACTAGAATAATTAGGTATAGTTACTACCTATAGTATAGTTAGTATATAATAGTATAAAGAATATAGTAATAAGAGTATTACTCTTTTTTATAAACTATAGATTTAACTCTAATATATATTAAATACTAAGAAATATAGAATCTTAGACTTTATAAAAAGAAAACTTTATAAATAGAATAAAAGAAATATATAATTAATTAAGATAGGATATAGAATTCTTATATAATTAAATAGTAAAGTACTATAATAAGAAATATAAATAGAGACCCTAATTTAAAGAGGGAGAAAAAGTATAGTTAGTATAGAAGAATATTAAGAGTAAACAATCTAGTTTAAAACTAGATTACGTAAAAATTAGACTATATAAAATTAAGAAAGAAGTTACACTAGTTATATTTAAACTAAAACTACTAAGTAAAATAAGGATATACCTAATATTCTATATAGTACTACTTAAGTAAGTATTACAAGACGTAGAACTACTAGTATATAAAGTAGATATATATAGAGAATAAAAAGAATAAGAAGTTAAAGAAATCTTAGTATATTAGTTTTATAATAGTAGAAACTACTATTTAGTAAAATAGATAGGTATAGACAAAAAAGAGTAACTATAGGAAGAAATATAGAAACTAAAAGAAAACTTTAATTACTTTAAGAAACTAGAAGAGTTCTAAAATTAAAACCTTCTAGAGCGCTTTGTAGTAAACTAAGAAAATTAGTACTACTAGTAATAAATAGAGAGACGCTAGGAACGCCTAACACAATAGGAGCTAGAGTAGCCTCTACTATATCTTTAAAGTCTATCTTAGCTTCTAAGGTACAAGACTATTTAGATAATTTAGTATTATTATAAGCTTTTATCTTATAAAGACGCTTAATATAAGAATAAAGATCTACTAGCTTATAAAGAGTTAGCTTATACTTAGCTTTAGCTTCTATAAGCTATAATAATAGTATCTCTTAAGCTTAGTTAATAGCTCGCCCTATATAATTTAGTAAAAAGAGACTACGTAGAAATTAAATACTTATACTCTATAAGAGAAACTCCTAAAAGAGTATACTTATATTAAATATTAGTAAGAATATACTTACTATAGTATTTACTATCTTTTAAAGATATAAGATAAGTAAGCCTTAATTAAGTATAATAGGTGCAGGGAAATATTTTAACTCTATTACAAGAAATATAAGTAATAAGAAAGAGTTTATTATAATTAGAACGTAAAGATATAGAGAATAATAAAGAGTTAGAAATAAATAAAGAAACTAGACTAATAACTTTAGGCCTAGGGTAGAGAAATAAGAACTTACCTAAAGAAGAGAATAGTATTATAGTTATAATAAGAGAAAACTAATTTAAGCTAATTAGCTTTACTATTAATAATAACAACATATATAACTTATAAAGTAATAAACTAGACTAGGAAACTAACTACAATAGGGATATATAATAAATTTATAATTTGTAATCTTAGTAAATATAAAGTATAAAGCTAAGTACGTAATAAATTTATAATTTATAATCTTAGTAAACACGAAGTATAAAGCTAGCTAAGAAGCCTAGGTATATAGTTAGTAGTAATACGCATTATTAGGATAATATTAGTAATCTAATCTCTAACCTAGAACGCTAATACTTAATATTACACACACAAATTATCTATTATACTTAGTTATTACTTAATTATAATATAAGCTTTTGTTATTACCTTATAATCTACTAATACCCTTTAGGTACTAAGAAGTTAACCCTAGTAATACCTATTATAATTAGCTACTCTAAGAAAGAAATATTAAAAGCTACTATAAACACGTATAAAGGAAAATTCCTTAAAGAATATAAGAAGTAAGAGAAATAGCTTATAGAACCTAATAACTACTTTCTAGACTATTAATTATAGGATTTAGTAATAGACCTAAAAGAAGAGAAAAACGTAGGTTAAAGCCTAGTCTATTAGAAAACTAAAGAAGAATTAAAGATTAAATAAGCGTTTATATAGAATATAATAAAAAAAAGATAAATATAAAAATCTAAATCTTTAGTAGCTTATAGACTTATATTTATAGATAAAAAAGAGATAAATAATAAAAGACTTTACGTAAACTTTAGAAAAACTAATATAATAATAAATAAGAACTAATACCCCTTACTATATAAAGATAAAATACAAGATAAGCTATAGAAAGCCTAAATCTTTATAAAACTAGATATCTAAAACGCTTACTATTAAATAAGAATTAAAAATAGTAATAAATAGAAAATAGTGTTTAGAATATAATATAAACTATTTAAGTATATAGTTATACTATTTAGATTAATAAATATACTAGTAGTATTTTAAGAAAGAATTAATATAGTCTTAAGAGAATACTTAGATATATTTATATTTACGTACCTAGATAATATCTTTATATTCTTAGAAATAGAAGAAGAATACATATAGTATATATATAAAGTACTAGAAAAACTAGTAAAAAATAAGATATTTCTTAAAATAAGAAAATACAAGTTCTATATAAAAGAAATAGACTTCCTTATATTTATTATAGAACTAGGAAAAATACAAATTAATCTAAATAAGATTAAAATAATTTAAGAATAGCTAATACTAAAGAACTTATAAGAAGTATAATAATTATATAGGTTAGTAAACTTTTATAAAAAACTAATAGTAAAATAGTCTAAACTAATAAAACTATTAATAAAGCTTATAAAGAAAGATACTATATTTAAATAGACTTAAGAGTAAAATAAAGTATTTAACTAGATTAAGTAAAAGTTTATAGAAAACCTAGTTATTAGAATATATAACCTAGACCTACTAGTAATAATAAAAATAGACGTATCTAACTTAGTCTATAAAATAGTACGAATATAAGAAGACTAAACTATAAAATAAAAATATATAGTTAAATACTTTTCTAAAAAGATAAAGCTAGTAGAGTTTAACTACTTAATCTATAATAAAGAAATATTAGTAATCTATAAAGTATTTAAATAATAGAGAGTATACCTATAAAAAGTAAAATACTAAATAAAAGTCTATATAGACTATAAGAATCTTATAAAATTTATAATAAATAAAGACTTATTATAATACTATATAAGATAGTAGAAATACTTATTAATATTTAACTTTAAGGTTATATATCTAAAAGAGAAGGATAACTAATTTATAGATACTTTTAGTAGAAAACTAGACCTATAAAAAGAAGTAAACGCTACTAGTATAGTTCTAGTTAAAAATAATAAAGGATACTTAGTCTTAAATATACCTAAGATAGCTATAATACTTAAGAAAAAGAGTAGTAAGCTAGATAAATAGATTTAGAAAGAAATAAGAAAAGCTTTTAAAGAAATAAAAAAACTTAAAATCTAAAAAGGTCTTATATAAGCTTATAGAAAAACGTATATTCTAAGTAAAATATAAAGAGAATTTATATAATAGTTCTATAAACTACTAGTATATAGATACTAAGAAATTAATAAAATACTAGATAGACTACTAAGAAATTATTATATCTTAAGAGTAAAATAACTAGTAATAGAAGTATAATAAAACTATACTAAATATTATAGAAATAAGTATAGTAAATATACACTATATAGAATATTATAACTAGTTAAAGTACTAGAAAAACTTTAAAGAGTTATTATAATAGATTTTATTATAAAACTACCTAAGTTAAAAGACTTAATATTAGGAGTTAAATATAATAGAATCCTAATAATAGTAGATAAGCTTATAAAGTACCTATACTTTAGACTATATAAAAAAAAAGTAGGATAGAGGTTACTATATACTAGATTCTAGGAACTATAATTAGCTAATATAGACTACTAAATAAGATTATTATAGATAGAGATATAAGATTTATATTAAAATAATAAAGAATAATAATAGTATAATTAGGAATAAATTATATAATATTAATAGTATACTACTTATAGATAGATAGATAATTAGAACGTATAAACTAGATAGTAGAATAGTACCTAAGATACTACTTTAACTATAACTAGAACAATTAGGTATAACTATTACCTATAGTATAGTTAGTATATAATAGTATAAAGAATATAGTAATAAAAGTATTATCTTTCTTTATAAACTATAGATTTAACCTAAATATATATAGAATACTAAAAAATATAGAATTATAGTTTTTAAGAAGAGAAAACTTTACTAATAAACTTAAAGATATATATAATTAATTAAGATAAGACGTAGAGTTCTTATATAATTAGATAGTAAAATACTATAATAAAAAATATATAGAGAGATACTAATTTAAAGAGAGAGAAAAAGTATAGTTACTATAAAAAAATATTAAAAGTAAATAATTAAGTTTAAAACTAGATTACGTTAAGATAAGACTATATAAAGTAAATAAAAAAGTTATACTAGTTATATTTAAACTAAAACTACTAAGTAAAATAAAGATATACCTAATATTCTATATAGTACTACTAGAAAAGATACTATAAAACGTAAAACTACTAGTCTATAAAGTAGATATATATAGAGAATAAGAATAATAGAAAGTTAAAAAGATTTTAGTATACTAGTTTTATAATAGATAAAACTACTACTTAGTAAAATAGATAGGTACTAATAAGAAGAGGTAACTATAGGAAAAAATATAGAAACTAGAAGATAACTTTAACTACTCTAAGAAACTAGAAGACTTCTAAAATTAAAATCCTCTAAACTACTTTATAGTAAACTAAGAAAACTTATAATACTACTAATAGATAGAGAGGAGATAGGAATATTTAATATAATAGGAACTAGAGTAGCTTCTACTATATTATATAAATCTAACTTAGCTTCTATTATACAACACTATTTAGATAACTTAGTATTATTATAAGCTTTTAACTTATAGAGACACTTAATACAAGAATAAAGCTTTACTAGCTTATAAAAAGTTAACTTATACTTAGCTTTAGCTATAGTAAGCTATAATAATAATTTCTCTTAAGCTCTATTAATAGCTTACTCTATATAACTTAGTAGAAAAAGACTATATAGAAATTAAATACTTATACTTTATAAGAGAATTACCTAAAGAAATATACTTATTATAATACTTACTACCCTTTAAGGATATAAGGTATAAAAGACTTAATAAAGTATAATAATAATAAAGAAATATCTTAACCTTATTATAAATAATATAAGCTATAAGGAGAAGTTTATTATACTTAGAGTAAGATAATATAGAGAGTAATAAAGAACTAATAATTAATAAAGATATAGGATTAATAACTTAACCCCTAGAATAGAAGAATAAGAACCTATCTAAAAGAGAAGATAGTATTATAACTATAATAAAAGAAAATTAAATAGAGCTAATTAGCTTTACTATAGAAGATAATAATATATATAATTTATAGAGAAATAAACTTAATTAGGAAGCTAACTATAATAGAGATACGTAATAAATTTATAAATTTATAATCTTAGTAAATATAAAGTTATAAAGCTAATACGTAATAAATTTATAAATTCGCGATCTTAGTAAATATAAAGTTACAAAGTACTAAGAGGGTATAAGTATATAGTTAATAGGAATACGCATTATTAGGATAGTATTAGTAATCTAATCTCTAACCTAGAATACTAATACTTAACATTATATATACAAATTAACTATTATTTATAGTTATTATTAATTACAATATAAGCTTTTATTATTACTTTCTAATCTACTAATACTTTAGTAGTTACTTGTAGTTAATAATAAGTAACTTTATTATACTTTCTATTATAATAATAACTACTATATATATCTTTCTAGTAAGTATAGAGTAAGATAGTTCTTGTAAAAGTATAGAGTAGTAGTAATAAAAGAAAATAGAATAAAAGTATAGCTAGAAGAAATAGCTTATATAAAAGACCTACTAATAGAAAACTTAGAAGGAGAAGAGCCCTAAATACTATTAATCTAGGCTAAAGGACTAGTACTAAATAAAGAGACTACTATAGTCTATTCTAAAGAACTATAAGAAGATAAAAGATAAGTTAATATAAGAGGTATAGAGTATACCTAGTTAAATAAATATAGTTATAATAGCTATATAATAATAGATATAGTATAATAAAATAAAGAATAGAAGTTTATTATTATAGGTCCTCTATTATTAACTATAGTAACTCTTCTAAGGTATTAGTAGATTAGAAAGTAATAATAAAAGCTTATATAGTAATTAGTAATAACTATAAATAATAGTTAATTTATATATATAATATTAAGTATTAGCGTTCTAGGTTAGAGATTAGATTACTAATACTATCCTAATAATAGGCACTATTATTAACTATATACTTATACTAATCTATTTATATTATATTATAGATTACTTTTAATCTATTTATACGTAACTATAGATTACTACTACATATTCTAGTTATAGGTAGTTTTCTAATTAAAGTTATTACCTTACTTGTCTTATACTTTATTAGTATCTAAGTTAAGATTAATTAGTTCTATCTCGATTTCTCCTATTATACCTATAACACTATCTCTTTTCTTATATAGGCTTTAGTTTATCTATCTTAGAGCTAAAGTTATTAATCTAGTTTCTTTATTAATATTAAGTTCTTTATCTTCTCTTATACCTACTAAGTCTACCCTTTATTACCTTTAGTTAGTAGATTATATATTATACTATAATATTACTATATTTCTTTATTCTTCTTATAAGTCTTTAAATCCTCTTATAGATTATATTTCTTTAAAGTATAGTAAGGCTTATAAAGTATATATTTATACTAATACTTACTTATCTTATAATCTTTCTTATATATTACTAGTAGAGTATAGGTTAATAATACTTATTCTTACGTCTATACTTATTTATAATAGAGAGAGCTATTAACTATACTTAAGATAGACTATCTAAATAGATTATAGAAGCTAAAAAAGAACGTAACTAGATTCTAAGTATATAAGTAGAGAATTATACTTATTTACTTTATTTTTATAAGATAAAAGCCTTAAATAATAAGAAGTCTATTGCGTAAGCTACTCTTATAAAGTTTAAGCTTAATTTTAAAGCTATAGTAGAGGCTACTCTTACTCCTATTATATTAAACGTTCCTATTATCTCTTTATCTAGTACTATTAATAACAATTTTCTTAGTTTACTATAAGGTAATTTAGAGAGTATTAATTTTAGAACTCTTCTAATTTCTTAAAGTAGTTAAAGTAATCTTTAAGTTCTTATATATCTTTCTATAGTTATCCTTTCTTGTTTATACCTATTTATTCTACTAAGTAGTAGTTTCTACTATTATAGAACTAGTATACTAGAATTTTCTTAACTTCTTATTTTTCTTATTCTTTATACGTGTCTACTTTATATACTAGTAGTTCTACTTCTTATAGTACTTGTTCTAGTAGTACTATATAGAATATTAGGTATATCTTTATCTTACTTAGTAGTTTTAATTTAAATATAACTAGTGTAATTTTGTTTTTAATCTTATATACTCTTATCTTAACGTAATCTAGTTTTAAACTTAATTGTTTACTTTTAATATTTTTTTAAACTAACTATACTTTTTCTTTCTTTTTAAATTAGGGTCTCTATTTATATTTCTTATTATAGTACTTTACTATACGATTATATAGGAATTTTACGTCCTATCTTAATTATTTATATATCTCTTTTATTCTATTTATAAAGTTTTCTCTTCTTAAAGTCTAAGATTTAATATCTTTTAGTATTCTATAAGTATTAGAGTTAAATCTATAGTTTATAAAGAAGAGTAATACTTTTATTACTATATTCTTTACGCTATTATATACTAACTATACTATAAGTAGTAGTTATACCTAATTGTTTTAGTTATAGTTAAGGTAGTATCTTAGGTATTATTCTACTATCTAGTTTATACGT
>JALNQF010000635.1:0-18600 GCA_028456385.1 Ophiosphaerella korrae | reverse complement strand
AACTACCTTTCTACTTTTAGTTAGCGCTTAGTAAGCTACTAGGTATATATACCTAGTACTTACTTAGATAGCTTTATTTACTATTTACTCTTTTTAGTTAATTATTAAAACTACCTTATTAAGTTATCTTATATAAAGTCTACTTTATAAGATCTAACTTAGCCTCTATTATATAAGACTATTTAGATAACTTAGTATTATTATAAGCCTTTATCTTATAAAGACGCTTAATATAGAAATAAAGCTTTACTAGCTTATAAAAAGTTAACTTATACTTAGCCTTAGCTATAGTAAGCTATAATAATAATTTATCTTAAGCTCTATTAATAGCTCGCCCTATATAATTTAGTAGAAGGAGATTACGTAGAAATTAAATATATATACTCTACTAGAAAAATACTTAAAGTAATATATTTATACTATATATTAGTAAGAATATACTTACTATAATACTTACTATTATTTAGAGATATAAGATACGTAAGGCCTAATAAAGTATAGTAATAATAAAGAAATATTTTAACTTTATTATAAATAATATAAGCTATAAAAAGAAGTTTATTACGCTTAGAATAAAAAGATATAAGAAGTAATAAGGAAATAGAAATTAATAAAGAAATAAGATAAATAACTTTAGCTCTAAGATAAGAAAACGTAGAACTATATAGAAGAGGGAATAGTATTATAGTAGTAATAAGAGAAATCTAGATAGAACTAATTAGTCTAGGCTTAGCTACTAACAAAGTATAGGATAAGTAGGGTAATAACTTATAAGATAATAAACTTAATTAAGAAACTAACTATAACTAGAATACGTAATACATTTATAAATTCGCGATCTTAGTAAATACAAATTTATAAAGCTAAGATTTATAAATTCGTAATCTTAGTAAATATAAAGTAATAAAGCTACTAAGAAGATATTAGTATATAGTTTATAGTAATACGTATTATTAAGATAGTATTAGTAATTTAATCCCTTAACTATAGAACGCTAATACAAGATAGTTACAAGATATCTTCTAATATTTATAGTTATTACTAATTATAACATAAACTTTTATTATTAACTTTTAATCTACTAATACCCTAGAGAAGAGTTACTATAGTTAATAACAAGTAACCTATTATATAAAGAATAAATTATTCTTTAAGATAAAGAAATATAAGTTCTATATAAAAGAAATAGACTTTCTTAGATTTATTATTAAACTAGGAAAAATATAAACTAACTTTAGTAAGATAAAAGTAATTTAGAAATAGCTAATACTAAAGAACCTATAAAACGTATAGTAGTTTTATAATCTAGTAAACTTTTATAGAAAGTTAATAATAAGATAGTTTAAACTTATAAAACCTCTAATAAAGCTTAGAAAAAAAGAAATACTATTTAAATAATCTTAAAAATATAACAAGGTATTTAACTAAATTAAATAAAAGTTTATTAAGAACCTTATTATTAGAATATATAACCTAGACTTACTAGTAATAGTAAAAATAGATATATTAAACTTAGTTTATAAGATAGTATTAATATAAGAGGACTAGGCTATAAAATAAAAATACTTAGTTAAATACTTTTCTAAGAAAATAAAGCTAGAAAAGCTTAACTACTTAATTTATAATAAAGAAATACTAGTAATAAATAAAGTATTTAAGTAATAAAGAGTATATTTATAAAAAGTAAAGTATTAAATAAAAGTTTATATAGCCTATAAAAATCTTATAAGATTTATAATAAATAAAAACTTAATATAATACTATATAAGATAGAAAAATACTTATTAAAATTTAACTTTAAAATTATAAAATTAAAAAGTAAAGATAATTAGATTATAGATACTCTAAGTAAAAGACTAGATTTATAAGAAAAAGTAAATACTACTAGTATAGTTCTATTTAAGAATAAAGAAAGATATTTAGTTTTAAATATACCTAGAATAGCTATAATACTTAAGAATAAGAGTAGTAAACTAAATAAATAGATTTAGAAAAAAATATAAAAGCTTCTAAAAAAATAAAAAAATATAATACTAAAAAAATAGTTATAAAAGCCTATAAAATAATATATATTCTAAGTAAAAAAAAAAAAGAGTTTATATAATAGTTATATAAACTATAAGTATATAAAAATTAAAGTATTAATAAAATACTAGATAAGCTTTTAAAAAACTACTATATCTTAAAAGTAAAATAACTAGTAATAGAAGTACTATAAGACTATATAGAATATTATAACTAGTTAAAGTACTAAAGTAAGTTTAAAGAGTTATTATAATAGACTTTATTTCTAACTACTTAAGTTAAAAAACTTAATATTAGAAGTTAAGTATAATAAAATCCTAATAATAGTAAATAAATTTATAAAGTACTTATACTTTAGACTATATAAAAAAAAAGTAGAATAGAAGTTACTATATACTAAGTCCTAAAAACTATATTTAGCTAGTATAGTATTCTAGATAAAATTATTATAGATAAAGATATAAGATTTATATTAAAACTATAGAGAATAATAATAGTATTATTAGGACTTAAATATTAAATATTAAAAGTATACTATCTATAAATAAATAGATAGTTAGAGTATATAAATTAGATAGTAGAGTAGTACTTAAGGTATTACCTTAACTATAATTAGAATAATTAAGTATAGTTACTACTTATAGTATAACTAGTATATAATAGTATAAAGAATATAGTAATAAAAGTATTACTTTTTTTTATAAACTATAGATTTAACCCTAATATATACTAGTTACTAAGATATAAAGTATTTTAGTCTTTAAAAAAAAATACTTTACTAATAGATTAAAAAAAAATATAATTAGCTATAATAAGATATAGAATTTTTATTATAGGCGTAATAGAAGAAATCGAGATAGAACTAATTAGTCCTAGTCTAGGCGCTAACGAAGTATAGGACGAGTAGGGTAACGACCTCAATTAGGAAACTACCTATAACTAGGACACGTAGTAGTAATCTGTAGTTACGTGCAAATAGATTAGTAGTAATCTATTATAACGTAATAATAGATTAGGGTAATCTATAGTTACAAGCGAATAGATTAGTAGTAATTTGTAAGGTTGTATAGATAGATTACTAGTAGTATATAGTTAGTACAATGCGTATTATTAAGATAGTATTAGTAATTTAATCCTTTAACTATAGAACGCTAATACAAGATAGTTACAAAATATCTTCTATTGTTTATAGTTATTATAGATTACCTCTAAGCTTTTACTATTACCTTGTAATCTACTAACCCCTACTAGATAGGTACCTATAGTTAATAATAGGAGGCCTATTATACCTTGCTAATTTAGTTATTACAAGAAGTAAAGCGTAAGTAGCGCGTAGTCTAGCTAATACGATAGTAGAAAGTTTAACTAAAAAAGGAGGTAAAGCACCTCTAAGTAGTTATAAGTTAGATAATATAGTATAGAGAGACGTTAAGAACTATATAAACAACCTAATCTCTAAAAAAGAAGATATAAAGATAGTAATTAACGCCTTAGAAATATAGAACAAGGAACTACAAGATTATATAAAATAGAACAAAGTATAAATTAAAGCTATTATTAAAGGATAAAACTAGATAGAACTAATTACGTAACGCCTAGAGATAAGCGCAACAAAGAAACTACTAAAGATACCTGTACTTAAGAAGTTTAATAGAACAAGAGAAAAGCTAAGACCCTTTATTATATTAGTATAACTCTAGATAGATATACAAGTACTATACTTTAATATAGAAGAAAAGAAGGTAATATATATTAGACTGCACCTTAAAGAAGACGTAATAAGATAGTACGAGCCTTACTAGATAGATTATACGACACACTCTCTAATAATATAAAAAGACGAAACTAGAGCTATCTTTAGAAGTTACGAATACTTTACTAAACAAATAAGAGTAGTATTTAGGGATATAGATATTACCTAATAAGCTAAAGAGTAACTAGAGAAGCTTATATAGAATTAGAGTATTCTAAAGTACGTATTATAGTTTAAACAACTATTACAAAATATAGAATAGAACGAGTTAGCCTTAATATTACGATTTAAACAAGGACTTAACTCTAAGATCTAATACAAGATAATATATATAGAGAAACTACGAACACTAGAAGCCTTAAAGTAATAAGTAATACAAATTAACGATAATCTTTAAGAATAGAAAAAGAATAAATATAGAGGTTACACCTAGAACTATAATAAGAGAGACTCTATAGTCCTTAATACTAATAAGGATAGAAAAAAGAAAAAGAATAAAGACTTTATATACTTTAACTATAGTAAACTAGGCTACTATATAAAGAATTGCAGATCTAAGTTAAAAAAAGATATAGTATACTATAAATATAGAAAACTAGGACACTTTATAAAAGACTATAAGAATAAAGACTTAAAGAAAGAAACTTAGTTAAAAATAACTAAAAAGAAGAAGGAAGCACTACAAGTATAGGCTAAACCTTAGGAGAAAGTAGCTAGGAGCAAAGAAGTATAATATATAATACTCTATTAGACCTTTTGTTATAATAACAACTACTATATATATCTTTCTAGTAAATAGAGAGTAGTATAGTTCTTATAGAAGCGTAGATATAGAGTAGTAGTAATAAAAGAAGATAGAATAAAAGCTTAGCTAAAAGATATAGCCTAAGTAATAGACTTACTAATAGAAGATTTAGAAGGAGAAGAGCTCTTAGTATTATTAATCTAGGCTAATAGACTAGTACTAGATAAAGAGACTACTATAGCTCTCTCTAAAAGACTATAAGGAAGTAAAAAATAAGTTAGTATAAGAGATATAGAGTATACCTAGCTAATAATATATAGTTATAACAGCTATACTATAATAGATATAGAGGAATAAGATAAAGAATAGAAGTTTATTTAGAAATACTTACTAGTTATAAGTATAGAGAAAGCGTACAAAGACTAGAAAGAACGTAATCTTAAAGAAATAAAGTTTATACTATTTTAAGAATAGATAAAGTAATATATAGTTATAGTAGGAAGAATACCTATATAAAAAGAATAGTAATACCTTGTAAGAGAGACGCAATAGATTAATAAAGCTTATACACTAAGAGTACTAGTAGTATACTATATCCTAATAATAGATACACCTAGTAGAAGTAAATACTAAGAAGGGGATAATAAAATAATAGACCTAAAACATTTAGTATACTTTAAAGTATTATAGATATTATACTTAGATAAGAATTACATTATATATAAAAACTCTAAAGTAAATAATAACGTATAGCTTATAAGGAGAAGAGGCTATAACTATACAAGAGTAATTATAGTAGAAGATATCTAAGGATAAGAAATAATCCTAGAAGATAGATATATAGTAGTAAAACCTAGCCTAAAATTATCTAAGAAATACGTCTAAGGAGGACTATAGTATAAATATATATACAACAAGTATCTAAAATATAAAGAATATAAACTTAAAGTAGGCCTATAGCCTTAGAAAGATAGATAATTTAATAAATTACTAAAGTAAGAAAGGCTAGAAGGTATAAGAAGCCTATATATTATAAAAATAAGTATATACTAAGGAAAGAAAGTATAATTAATAATTAATAGTAGAACTACAAGAAACTTTATATTAAAGAAGTTTATAGAAATATAGGGAATAAAGTATATAATAAAGAAATACCCTTAATAACTAAGTACGATTAAAGGAAAACTATTTTAGAAACTAATACAGTTTAAGACAGCACCTTTAATACTAAGGTTAGAAGGACTAGAAATTTAGAATATAGTTATAGATATAATAATAATTAATAATAAATAAGATATAATATTAGGTATACTATAGTTATAGATAACTAACCTATATATTAATTAGAGAATAGGAAAAATTAGTTATAATAAAATAGACATACTAAAAGCTAACATAAGTACCTATAAAGGAGAATTCCTAGAAGAATATAAGAAATAGGAAAAGTAGCTTATAGAACTAGAAGATTACCTTCTAGAACACTAACTATAAGACTTAGTAATAGAACTAGAAGAAGAAAAGAACGTAAGATAAAGCCTAGTCTACTAAAAAATAGAAGAAGAATCTAAGATTAAACAATTATTTATACAAAATACAATAAAGAAAGGATAGATAAGAGAATCTAAATCCTTAGTAGTATATAGATTAATATTTATAGATAAAAAAGAGATAAGCAATAAAAGACTCTACGTAGATTTTAGAAAAACTAACGCAATTATAAACAAGAACTAATACCTACTACTATAAATAGATAAAATATAAGATAGGCTACAAAAAGTAAAGATCTTTACAAAACTAGATATACAAAACGCATACTACTAGATTAGAATTAAGAAAGGAGACAAGTAGAAAATAGCGTTTAGAACACAATATAGACTATACAAATACTTAGTTATACTATTTAGTTTAATAAACGCACTAGCAGTATTCTAGGAGAGAATTAATATAGTACTAAGAGAATACTTAGATATATTTATATTTGCGTACTTAGATAATATCCTTATATTCTTAGAAATAGAGGAAGAATACGTATAATATATATACAAAGTGCTAAAGAAACTAGTAGAAGCTAAAATATTTCTTAAGATAAGAAAATACGAGTTCTATATAAAAGAAATAGATTTCCTTAGATTTATTATTAAACTAAGAAAAATTAAGATTAACCTAGAAAAGATTAACTTAATTAACGAATAGCTAACACTAAAGAACCTAAAAGAGGTACAATAATTTTATAAGCTAGCTAACTTTTATAGAAAGTTAATAGTAAGATACTCTAAAGATATAGAGCTAATTACAAGACTTATAAAAAAAGATACGCTATTTAAATAGATAAAGGAATGCGATAAAGTATTTAAGAGAATAAAAAAAAAGTTTATAGAAAACCTAGTTATTAGAATATATAACCTAGAACTACTAGTAATAGTAAAAATAGACGTATTAAACTTAGTCTATAGAATAGCACTAATATAAGAAGACTTAGAGACTAAAAAGGAACACTTAGTTAAATACTTCTCTAAGAAGATAAAAATAGTAGAACTTAATTACCTAATCTATAATAAATAGATACTAGTAATCTATAAAGTATTTAAATAATAGAGAGTATACCTACAAGGAGTAAAGTACTAGATAAAGGTTTACATAGACTATAAGAATCTTATAGGATTTATAATAAATAAAGAGCTATTATAACGCTATATAAGATAGTAAAAGTTTCTATTAATATTTAATATAGAAATAATATATATAAAAGAGAAGGATAACTAATTTATAGATACTCTAAGTAGAAGACTAGACTTATAAAAAGAAGTAAGCGCTACTAGTATAGTTCTAGTTAAGAACGAGGAAGGATATTTAGTCCTAAATATACCTAAGATAGCTATAATACTTAAGAGGATAAGTAATAAGCTAAACGAATAGATTTAGAAAATAATATAAGAAGTATCTAAAGAAATAGAGAAACTTAAAATCTAAGATAGATTTATATAAGTATATAGAAGAATATATATTCTAGGAAAAATTTAAAAGGAATTTATACAATAATTCTATAAATTACTAGTATATAGTTACTAAAGTATTAAGAAAATATTAGATAGACTACTACAAGATTACTATATTCTAAAAGTAAGACAACTAGTAATAGAAGTACTACAAGACTATATAGAATATTAAAAGAATAAATATAATAGATATATACTATATAGAATACTATAACTAGTAGAAGTACTAAAACAACTATAAGGAGTTATTATAATAGACTTTATTACAAAGTTACTTAAGTCTAAAGATTTAATATTAAGAGTTAAATACAATAGAATCTTAATAATAGTAGATAAACTTATAAAGTATATATACTTTAGACTATATAAAGAAAAAAGTAGGATAGAAGTTACTATATACTAGGTTCTAGAAACTATAATTAGTTAATATAGACTACTAGATAAGATTATTATAGATAGAGATGTATAATTTATATTAAAACTATAAGGAACGATAATAGCGCAATTAGGAATATAATACGTAATATCTATAGTATATTATCTATAAATAGATAGATAATTAGAACAAATAAATTAGATAGTAGAATAGTACTTAAGATACTACCTTAACTACAACTAGAATAATTAGGTATAGCTACTACTTATAGCATAATTAGTATACAATAGCGTAAAGAATATAATAATAAGAGTATTACTCTTCTTTATAAACTATAGATTTAAGCCTAATATATATTAGACACTATAGAATTAAATATCTTAGTCTCTAAGAGGAGAAAACTTTACTAATAAACTTAGAGATATATACAACTAATTAAGATAGGATATAGAATTCCTATATAATTAAATAGCAAAGTACTATAACAAGAAGTATAAAGAAGGACCCTAATTTAGAAAGAGAGAAAAAGTATAGTTAGTATAAAAGAATATTAAAAGTAAACAACCTAGTTTAAAATTAGACTACGTTAAGATAAGACTATATAAAATTAAGAAAGAAGTTATACTAGTTATATTTAAATTAAAGCTACTAAATAAGATAAAGATATACTTAATATTCTATATAGCCCTACTAGAATAAGTACTATAAAACGCAGAACTACTAGTGTATAAAGTAGATACGTACAGAGAATAAGAAGAATAGGAAGTTAAGAAAATCTTAGTATACTAGTTCTATAATAGAAAAAACTACTACTTAGTAAAATAAATAGGTATAGACGAGAAAGGGTAACTATAGGAAGAAATATAGGAACTAGAAGACAATCTTAATTACTTTAAGAAACTAGAGGACTTCTAAAGTTAAAATCTCCTAGAACGCTTAGTAGTAAACTAAGAGAACTAACATTATTACTACTAGATAGAGAGGCAATAGGAACGCCTAATATAATAGGAACAACCTCTACTACAGCCTTAAAATTAAGCTTAGACTTAATAAGAGTAGCTTACGTAATAGATTTCTTATTATTTAAGGCCTTCGTCTTATAAAGACAAACTAAACAAGTGTAATTTTTTACTTATATACTTAGAATACAATTATATTCTTTTTTAGCCTTAGCGATCTATTTAGATAGTTTATCTTAAGTATAGTTAATAGCTCTCTCTATTACAAATAAGTATAGACGCAAGAATAAGTATTATTAACCTATACTCTACAAAAGACACGCTAGAAAGATTATAAGACGCGTAAGTATTAGTACAAATATATACCTTATAAGCCTTACTATATTTTAAAGAAATATACTCTAGAAGAGGATTTAAAGACTTATAATAGGAATAAGAGAATATAGTAATACTATAATATAATATACGATCTACTAATTAAAGATAACAAAGAGTAGACTTAGTAGGTATAGAGATAGAGAGTAAAGAACTCTATATTAATAAAGAAACTAGGTTAATAACTTTAGCTCTAGGATAGATAAACTAAGGTCTACCTAGAGAGAGAGATAGTATTATAGGCGTAACAAAAGAAATTAAGATAAAACTAATTAGTCTTAGTCTAGGCGCTAACAAAGTATAAGACAAGCAGGGTAACAACTTTAATTAGGAAACTACTTACAACTAGGATACGTAGTAGTAATCTATAGTTATATATAAATAGATTAGTAGTAATCTATTATAACGCAATAATAGATTAGAGTAATCTATAGTTATAAGCAAATAGATTAGTAGTAATCTATAAGGTTGTATAGATAGATTACTAGTAGTATATAGTTAGTATAATGCGCATTATTAGGATAGTATTAGCAATTTAATCCTTTAACTATAGAACGCTAATACAAGATAGTTATAAAACATCTTCTATTGTTTATAGTTATTATAGATTACCTCTAAGCTTTTACTATTACCTTGTAATCTACTAACCCCCTTTAAGACAGGTACCTATAGTTAACGATAGGAGGCCTATTACAAGAAGTTAAGTATAATAGAATCTTAACTATAGTAGATAAACTTATAAAGTATTTATACTTTAAACTATATAAAGAGAAAAGTAAAATAGAGGTTACTATATACTAAGTTCTAGAAATAGTAATTAGTTAATATAGACTACTAGATAAGATTATTATAGATAGAGATATATAATTTATATTAAAACTATAAGGAATAATAATAGTATAATTAGGAATATAATATACAATATCTATAGTATATTATCTATAAATAGATAGACAATCTAAATAAATAAATTAGATAGTAGAGTAATACTTAAGATACTACCTTAACTATAACTAAAATAATTAGGTATAGCTACTACCTATAGTATAGTTAGTATATAACAGCGTAAAGAATATAGTAATAAAAGTATTACTTTTCTTTATAAACTATAGATTTAAACCTAATATATACTAGACACTAAGAAATTAGATATCTTAGCTCCTAAGAAGAGAAAACTTTACTAATAGACTTAAAGATATATATAATTAACTAAGATAAGATATAGAATTCCTATATAACTAAATAGTAAAGTACTATAATAAGAAGTATAAAGAAAGACCTTAATTTAAAAAAAAAGAAAAAGTATAGTTAGTATAAAAGAATATTAAGAGTAAATAACTAAACTTAAAATTAGACTATATTAAGATAAAACTATATAAAATTAAGAAAGAAGTTATACTAGTTATATTTAAACTAAAGCTACTAAATAAGATAAGAATACACCTAATATTCTATATAGCCTTACTAGAATAAGTACTATAAGAAGTAGAACTACTAGTATACAAAGTAGATATATATAGAGAATAAGAAAAATAAGAAGTTAAAGAAATTCTATAGTATAAGTCCTATAATAGAAAAAACTACTACTTAATAAAATAGATAAGTATAGATAAAAAAGGATAACTATAAGAAGAAATATAGGAACTAGAAGACAATCTTAATTACCCTAAGAAATTAGAGGATTTCTAAAATTAAAACCCTCTAGAACGCCTAGTAGTAAACTAAGAGAACTAATATTACTAATAATAGATAGAGAGACAATAGAGACGTTTAGTATAGGACCTACTATAGTAATATTAAACGCCTTATCTAAGTCTAGCTTAGCTTCTAGAGCTACTAACTACTTAGCTAATTTCTTATTATTTAAGGCTTTTATCTTACAAAGATAAGAGAGATAAGCTTAATTTTTTACTAGCTTACTCTACATAAGCTCTTAGATACGCTTATACTTAGCTTTAGCTTCTATAATTTAAGATAGTAATTTCTTTTAAGTCTAGTTAATAGCTTTCCCTATTATTATTAAGCCTAGACGCAAGAATAAGTATAATAAACTTATACTTAAAAAGAAAAACACTAGATACGTTATAAAAGCTATATATATTTATATAAATATATACTTTATAAGCTCTACTATTATTTATAGAAATAATATAAAGAAGAGACTTAGAGTTTAACTTAAGAGAAGTATAATAAGAGTAAGGAAATATTTTAATACTATTACGTAACACGTAATTAGTAAGGAGGTAGTAATAACGTATAGATAATATAGGTATAAAGAAGGATAAAGAACTTTATATTAATAAAGAAACTAGACTAATAACTCTAGCCTTAGGATAAGAAAACTAGGACTTACTTAGAAAAGGAGATAGTGTTATAAGTATAATAGAAGAAATTAAGATAGAACTAATTAGTCTTAATCTAGGCGCTAACAAAGTATAAGATAAGTAAAGTAATAACTTTAATTAGGAAACTATATATAACTAAGATACCTAGGTTAATCTATAATCTATAGACTTTTAGTATTAATAGATTATAGATTAAGATAATTTATAATCTACTAGTCTTAGTAACTATAGATTATAGATTATAATAAGTATATAGTTAGTAGGATGCGTATTATTAAGATAGTATTAGTAATTTAATCTATTAACTATAGAACGCTAATATAAGATAATTGCGAAATATCTTTTATTATTTATAGTTATTACTAGTTAACTCTAAGCCTTTACTATTAACTCCTAATCTACTAACTCCTCTTTATAGGTGCCTATAGTTAATAATAAGCGCCCTATAATATTCTTTTTAGTCTTTATATACTTCTTCTATACTTATAACTATTAAGTATATTTAAATAAATCTCTATTCTTTATTTTATTCTTTTATATCTATTATAGTATAGCTATTATAGCTATATATTATTAGCTAAGTATATTTTATACTTCTTATACTAACCTATCTCTTACTTCTTTATAGTTCTTTAGAAGTAGTTATTATAGTCTCTTTATTTAGTACTAGTCCTTTAGCTTAAATTAATAGTACTAGGAGCTCTTCTCTTTCTAAATCTTCTATTAGTAGGTTTATTACTTAGGCTATTTCTTTTAGCTAAGCTTTTATTCTTTCTTTTATTATAGCTACTTTATATTTTTATTTCTATAAGAACTATACTACTCTCTACTTACTAGAAAGATATATATAGTAGTTATTGTTATAATAAAAGGTTTAATAGAGTATTACGTATTATACTTCTTTACTCTTAGCTACTTTCTCTTAAGGTTTAGCTTATACTTATAGTACTTCTTTCTTCTTCTTAGTTATTTTTAACTAAGTTTTTTTTTTAAGGTCTTTACTTCTATATTCTTTTATAAAGTATCTTAGTTTCTTATATTTATAGTATACTATATCCTTCTTTAACTTAGATCTATAGTTCTTTATATAGTAGCCTAGTTTACTATAATTAAAGTACGTAAAGTCTTTATTCTTCTTCTTTTTTTTTATCTTTATTAGTGTTAAAGACTATAGGGTCTCTCTTATTATAGTTTTAGGTATAACCTCTATATTTATTCTTCTTCTATTCTTAAAGATTATTATTAATTTATATTACCTATTACTTTAGGACTTCTAGTGTCCTTAGTTTCTCTATATATATTATCTTATATTAGATCTTTAAGTTTAGTCTTTATTTAAATCGTAATATTAAAGCTAACTTATTCTATTCTATATTTTATAATAGTTATTTAAACTATAATATATACTTAGAAATACTTTAGTTCTATATAAGCTTCTCTAGCTACTCTTTAGCTTATTAAGTAACGTCTATATCTCTAAACACTACTCTTATTTATTTAGTAAAGTATTTATAACTTCTAAAAATAGCTCTAGTTTTATCCTTCTAGGTTATTAGAGAATATATTATATAGTCTATCTAGTAAAGTTTATACTATTTTATTATATCTTCTTTAAGATATAGTCTAATATATATTACCTTCTTTTTTTCTATATTAAAGTATAGTACTTATATATCTATCTAGAGTTATACTAATATAATAAAAGGTCTTAGTTTCTCTCTTATTCTATTAAACTTCTTAAAGATAAGTATCTTTAGTAGTTTCTTTATTACACTTATCTCTAATCTTTAAGTAATTAGTTCTATTTAGTTTTATCCTTTAATAATAGCTTTAATCTATACCTTGTTTTATTTTACGTAATCTTATAATTCCTTATTCTACGTTTCTAAGGCGTTAATTACTATTTTTATATCTTCTTTATTATTAATTAGTTAGTTAAAATAACCCTTAATTATTTCCTATGTAGTACTATCTAATTTAAGACTACTCCTAAGAGCTTTACTTATTTATTTAGTTAAACTTTCTACTATTATATTAGCTAGACTATACGTTACTTACGCTTTACTCCTTGTAATAACTAAATTAGTAAAGTATTATAGGCTACCTATTGTTAACTATAGGTACTTATATTAGAGAAGTTAGTAGATTAAGAGTTAATAGTAAAAGCTTAGGAGAGTAATCTATAATAACTATAAATAATAGAAGATATTTTATAACTATCTTGTATTAGCGTTCTATAGTTAAAGGATTAAATTACTAATACTATCCTAATAATACGTATCCTACTAACTATATACTTATCGTAATCTATAATCTATAGTTACTAAGACTAGTAGATTATAGATTATCTTAATCTATAATCTATAGCGCTAAGAGTCTATAGATTATAGATTACTCTAAGTGTCCTAATTATATGTAGTCTCCTAATTAAGATTATTACCTTACTTGTCCTATATTTTGTTAGCGCCTAAGTTAAGACTAATTAGTTCTATCTCGATTTCTTCTATTACACTTATAATATCTACTATAGAGAATAAAATAAGCTTAAGCTATAAATCTTATAACTTAATCTCTTCTTTAAAGTAAACTAAGTTTAAGATAAAAATAAAGCTATACTTATATTATCTTATATAAAAAGTAAAGTAAAGAAATAAGTTATACTATACTTTAAGAAATACTTTAAAAATAATAATAGTAACTATAACAAGATATTTAAAAAATAAATTAAGTTTAAAGATAAAGTATAATAAGCTTTTCTAGTAGTAAATAAGATAGTAGTAGTAAAGTACGTAATATAGTAGCTATAATAATATAAAGTAGTAGTAGATTATACTAATAAGTTCTAAAGCTACGTAATATAAATAGAATAGAATAATAAAGTATTAATAAAAATATTTTAATAAAAACTTAAAAGTAATATTTAAAGTAAGCTAATATATAGTAAAGCTATAATTAAGACGTTAGAGAACCTAATAGAAAAAGTAATTTAAGTTAATAACTATATATATAAATATATAGTAAAAGCTAAGAATATAAGAATACTATATATAGAAAGTAAGAAGTATAAACCTAAGTATAAGTAGTAATATAAATATAAGTATAACTAAGTTTAAAGTAGCTATAGATACTTTAAGCTAGATAAAATATATATTAATAATATAAACCTAAGAAAATAAAAATACTATTACTATAAGAACCCTAAAAAAGTAAAAAGCTAAAAATACTATAAGTATAGTAAAATAAAGTACTTAGTAAAGAATTACTAAGTAAAGAATAAAGTTATATAATAAATTAATATACTAAAGTAGTAAGATAAAAATAAAGAAAAAGAATAAGAAGTAATCTTTAAAAGAAGCTAAGAGAAGAAAGATTATAAGACTATAAACCTCTAGTAGTAAGATATAAATAAAAAATATAACTACTATAAGATTACTATATAACTAATAAACCTTATAATAAATAATAAAGTAAAAGCTATAAAGATACTACTAAGAGTATAAAGCTATATAAAGAGGTATTAGCTAAAGTAAAAATAATCTAAAATAGATACTTTAGAATACTTTTAGCTATACTAGAGAAGAGTAAAGTATAAGTATAAGATAACGCTATATCTAGGAAAGTAAGTATATATAGCCTAAGATAAGAATAAAAAAAAAAACTAAAAGCTTAAAACCTTTAAATATAAAATAGTACCTAAAATACTAAAGCTAAAGTAAAAGAATACTAAGGTATAAGATAAATTTATAAAAGAAATCTAAAAACTAGTAAATAGCTACTACTTAGTAAAAGAATAGTAAGATAAGAAATACTAAGTAGAGTAAACCTAATAATATATATTATTATATACTAATAATAATTAGGCACTAATTATTATAGATCTAGTATTAATATAAGAACTATAATACTAGCTATACTTATATAACCTAAACTATCTACTACTATTATAGATAAGATATTACTATAATAACTACTTTACTTACTATTCTAATAAAATAAGATCTAGATATAAATAGAACTAAGAATAGTATATAAATATAAGATATAAATAATACTTATAAGATAAGTAAGAAGTAGAGTACTTTCTAGGTATAACTAAAGAAGATATAAATATAAGTAAGATACTTATAAATAACTAATATATTAATCTAATCTAGTAAACCTATATACTAAAGAAGTATAAATAATATAAAGAGATTAAGATACTCTAAAGATTTTAGTAATAAATAAATAAAGATTATAAGATTAAGTCTTTTTTAAGTAAATAGCTAACGCTAGATATATATCTAGAAGCTATAATACTATTAATACTAAAAGACTTATTAAACTCTTAGTAAAAATAAGAAGAGAAAAAATAAAAGTATTAGTAGATTTAAAGTTATTTATAAACCTAATTATACTTAAAGTAGTAAAATAAGTAAGACTCTAACTATAAGTAAAGAAGATACTATATCTAATCTATATTATAAATAGATAACTAATACTAAGAAACTTAATAGTTAGTAAAGAAGTAACTATAGAGATTATTATTTAAGGATATAGTATAAGGATTACCTTAGACGTATTAGTTTTAGCTAATAAAAATATTATACTAGGACTCCTATAGCTATAAGAGTTTAATCCTAGAGTTAATTAGAAAAACTAAAACTTCTTATTTAATAACTATAAAGACGTACGTAGATCTAAGCTTATATATTAGTAGAGTTTAATAGTAGATAAGAAAGTACTATATAAGATAGTAGCTTTAATAGTAACTTATTAAGAGAGAATAAGTAACTCTATAAGTATTAGTAAAGCGCTAAGTAAAGAAGTAAGAGTAAAAGAGTAATATATAACTTTTAAAATCCTAGAATAATATAAGAAGTTTAGCTACTTATTTATAGAAAAGATAAATATACTAGTATTACTTAAGTACTAACCTTAGGACTATTTAATTAAGTTATAGGAAAGAAAAGAGCTACCTTTTAAGCGTATTTACTAATTAATAGAAAGTAAATTAGTAATACTCTAAGAAAAACTAAATAGAGACCTAAAGAAAAGATATATACAAGAATCCTTATTATTAATAAGATTTCTAATTCTCTTTATACTAAAAAAGAAGAGACTACTAAAGATATATATAGACTACTAAAAACTAAATAATATTATAGTAAAAGACTAATACCTACTACTAAATATAGATAAACTCTAAGATAAGCTAAGCTAAGCTAAGATTTTTATAAAGCTAGACCTAAAAGATAGATACTACCTAATAAGAATTAAAGTAAGTAAAGAGTAAAAGATAGTATTCTAAATATACTATAGATATTATAAGTATATAGTAATACCCTTTAGACTAATAAATACGCTAGTAATATTCTAAAGACTAATTAATAATATATTATAAGAATACTTAGATAAGTTTATTATAGCCTACTTAGATAATATACTAATATATTCTAAAGAAGAAAGTAAGTACGTAGAGTAAGTAATAATAGTACTATAGTACTTAGACTAATATAACTTATAACTAAAGCTAAAAAAGTATAAATAGTATAAAATAAAAGTAGAGTTTTTAAGATATATAATAAGTATTAATAAAGTTAAGATAAGCTAAGAAAAGATTAAAGTAGTAAAAAAATAAAAAGAACTTAATATAATTAAAGATATATAATTATTCTTAAGATTTATTAACTTTAACTAATACTTTATAAAAGAATTTTTAAAGAAAGTACTACTACTTATAAAGCTTATAAGAAAAGATATAATATAAAAATAGAGAGTAGAGTAGAAATAAGCTTATAAGGAACTTAAGTAAGCTTATATTATACTACTAGTTCTAAAGTAATTTTATAGTAATAAGACCTTAGTAATTAAGACTAATATATTTAATCTAGCTTATAGAGTAATAGCGCTATAAAAGTATAAAAAGAAATAGTATTTAATTATATACTATTTAGAGAAGTTTATAGAATAAGAAGAGAGATACAATATATATAATAAAGAGCTACTAGTAATAGTTAATATACTTAAATATTAGAGAGTATATACTAAAAGTATAGTAGAAGTAATTATTAAAATAGATTATAAGAACCTAATATACTTTATAACAAGTAAGAAGTTAAAAGATAAGTAGATATAATAGTTAGAACTACTAAGATAGTATAAATTTAAGATCTAGTACGTACTAAGTAAAGAAAATAGCTAAGTAGACGTACTTAGCTAAAGATATAATATTATAGGAAAAAGACAAGTAGTAAAAGAAGCTATACTCTAAGATAATAAATAAAGATATCTAGTACTAAATATATAACTAGTAAAAAAGTAAGAAATTAATAACTTAGTTAAGATTATAAATAAAGTTCTAAAAGAATTATAAGAAGTAATTATATAATAATACTATAATAACTTAGTATATAAGTACCTAGAGATTATATAAACTATAGAACTAATCTAGAAGAACTATAGATTTAATAAGATAAAGAAAAAAGTAATATAGTTTATTAAAGAATATATAAATTACTAGAAAAATAAGTATAAGATATATATACCTTATAGAAAAATATAAGTAATTAAAATACTAGAAAAACTATAAATAGACGTTATAATAGACTTTATTATAGAACTACTAATATTAAAAGACCTAGTAATAAGAATAAGATATAATATAATAATAGTAATTATAGACTAATTTACAAAATATACTAAGATAGAGAAATTCTAAAGTAACTATATAGTAGATTAGCTAGGATACGTGCTACTAGACGTACTAATATAAAGATATAAGATACTAAAGAGTATTATTAGTAATAGAGATAAGCTTTTTATATCTAATTACTAGATAACGCTACTTATAGTAATAGAGATAAAAAGAAAGCTATTAATAGCCTATTATCTACAAATAGATAAATAGATAGAATAGACTAATAAGATATTAAAGATATACCTAAAGATTTATAGTAATTAGAAGTAAAATAATTAAGTATTACTATTACTTATAGTATAATTAGTATATAATAATAAGTACTTAAAAGTAATAAGTAAAATACT